>JAWNNK010000317.1:0-35561 GCA_035045065.1 Hirtodrosophila trivittata
ATAAATAATAAAGAACCTCAATGGATGCCGGGTTGGGTACATCTCTGCACATCCACGTTGGTTCTCCCCTGTCCCCGAATCGTGCCGAAGCGATAAAGGAGGGGAAGGAGGAAAGGTGGTCCGATTTCGGGCACAGATGGTGATCTCAATGGATGCCGGGTTGGGTACATCTCTGCACATCCACCTTGATCCACCCATCCCTAATCATACCGAGGCGATAAAGGAGGGAAGGGGGAAAGGTGGTCCGATTTCGGGCACAGATGGTGATCTCAATGGATGCCGGGTTGGGTACATCTCTGCACATCCACCTTGATCCATCTGTCCCTAATCGTTCCGGGCGGTAAGGGAGAAGAGCCGTGCACTGGTCTGGCAAGCTGACTACTTGAGACTAAGGTGGATGCCGGGTTGGCTACATCTCTGCACATCCGAACCATCTTCGTAGTCAGCATGACTCGGACCCTAGAGAAGGAGGAAAGAGTAAAAGCCCCTAAGCCCCGCAATGACCCAGGAAACTAGATGCTTCTAAATTCCGTTTTGTCTTTATTTATTTCTTAAACACTATAACTCTGTTGTGTACTTAACATACCCTACCTTTCCCACACCAAACTACTACATTCTGCTCCTTTGAGCTAAACATGATCTCGCTTACCCCGTATGTTCGCCACTCCTCGTGTGTGTGTGCGTGTGTGTGTGTGTGTGCGCCTCGTGCGTCTTCGCACTCCGTGGGTATGTGTGTGTGTGTGCTGTGTGTGCGTGCTTTGGGTGTGTGGCTATGTATGTGTGTGCGTGTGTTGTGACTATTTTTTTTAAATTATAACTGCACGTGTGTAGGTACTATTTTACTTAAATCTTACGTGCACGTGTGTGTGTCTATTTTATTTGGTTTTTTATTGCACGTGTGTTGGTGTCTATTTTATATAATTTTTAATTGTACATATATGTGTTCATTTTAATAAAATTATAACTGCACGTGTGTAGGTGTCTATTTTATGTAAATTTCAGGTGCACGTGTGTGTGTCTGTTTGAATTTTTATTGCACGTGTTTTTTTTTTTTATATTGAGTTTTCTTGTTATTTTATTTTGTTTTAATGTTCTATTGCAAGTGTACACTGAGTCTGCGTTGTATTTCTTGTTTCTTTTGAGTTTTAGTTTATTTTCTTTGACTTATAATCGTACGTGTGTATGTGTTTATTGTTCCCGGGTTTTTGTTTATTGTTTTATTTAATAGTTCTTTTCGTTTTATTTGATTAAATGTGTAAGGCCGGCCTAAGGCCCGGCTTACATCGCGACTTATAATAGAACGATAATCATAAGATAATTATAAGAGCGCACGGAGCGCAATAGAATGTAAGATGATCATAAGATAGAATATAAGATAATCGTAAGAACGCACGGAGCGCGATAGGAGCGCACGAAGAGCCGTGGAAGGAAAGAAGAGGAGAGGGCCATGACTCACCACGGGCTCGGGCAATCCCGAAAGCCGATAGAGGCACAGGCGAGGCTTCATGGACGAAGCTGGACAAGGAGTGAGTCATTGGGTCTGAGACCAAAAAGTGAAGAAGTTCTGATTGAAATTGTGCGCGTAAGAGGCTGTCGAGCGTTCCTCCAGCCGTGGTGACAAGTACAAGTGTCAAACTATCCAGAGAAGACCACGAGTGTGAAGAGAAAAGGGGCCAACGAACCGACAAGAATAACCAAGTAAGATATAACCGAGTTAGTCGGCTATGTCATACCCCGCTTACTGCTAAAGCAAGCGAAATATTATAGGCGATTGTAACGGCGCATATCCTTCCTGCCCGAGCGTACGGCATTCCACGCTCGCCGTTACATCACCTAATAACTCCCGACCTTTACGTGACCGCTATAGTCTGCTCCATCCGGGCGCTAACGGCACGTCTATCAACTCTCGCTATCTTTCCATCGTACAGGGTATTCTCTTAGTGTAGGCGTTTACCACACTAAGAGCACCTAAACACGGGACGACAGTCGTTAATATTCTCGGCCTATGCCTTTCCCACTTTCTTCATCCTCGAATACAGGCGAAGCCATACCCTGTAGATTAACTAATTTATCAAAAACTAGAGATTAAGTGCATACAATAAAGATTGTTCGAGAAATACAAGCCGCCATCTTTGAGTTCCTTTCCTCGTTAGCTTCACGCCTCTAGTTCTCAGGTAGGACACCCTTACAAATATTCTTGTAGAGAAGAACCCTGGCTAGACTGAGTCTACACCCTAGCTAGAATTGCCCCTTTACAAGTGGCGCCCGAGCAGGGACCTACCAAGGAACAAAAAGGAGCGGGGATCACAGCGACATAAAGCCCCGCTAGATCTCCACGCAGCAGGAGCAACCCGAAAGGGAAGGGGAAAAAAAACAGGGTAGCGGTAGCGCAAGCGCACCGAAAACGAGAAAAAAAAGGAAAAAAAAAACCCGAAGCTCAGCGCAAAAGCAGCAGCAGCAACAACGCAAGCGCAGCGCATCGTACAACAATAAAACTGCAAACGAGAGGCAGAGCGTACGGACGAACGGCGCAGCGCAGCAGTAACTTTTACAGTGGTACGAGCATGCACATATTGGAGTCAAAAAAAAAACCGAAAATACACTGGGCATGACCAATTAGTAAATGCAACACTCAACTAATAATAAAAGTAAACTAATTATTTTCATTAAAGGCGTTTACCTTAATTAAAATAAGTAATAATAAAAGTAAACTAATTATTTTAATTAAAGGCGTTTACCTTAATTAAAATAAGTAACAATAAAAATAAACTAATTATTTTAATTAAAGGCGTTTACCTTAATTAAAGTAATAGAAATAAACTAATTATTTTAATTAAAGGCGTTTACCTTAATTAAAATAATAAAAATAAACTAATTATTTTAATTAAAGGCGTTTACCTTAATTAAAATAATAAAAATAAACTAATTATTTTAATTAAAGGCGTTTACCTTAATTAAAATAAGTAATAATAAAAATAAACTAATTATTTTAATTAAAGGCGTCTACCTTAATTAAAATAAGTAATAACAAAAATAAACTAATTATCTTAATTAAAGGCGTTTACCTTAATTAAGATAAATAATTTACCTTAATTAAAGTAGTTAAAGAAAAAAAGAAAACAACCCGATTATTTCTAATTAAAGGCATTTACCTTAGTTAGAGTAGTTTTCAAGGATCTCTAAAAACAGTAGCAAATCGGTTGTCTTAGTTAAAGGCATCCACCTTAACTAGAACAAAAACGCACTTAGAACATAAAACGGGAACTAATACGCGAACCAACGACACCGAAGACAAAGGAAACATGGACAAGGCCGAACTCGGGAACCCAGGGGTAGGAGTACGTTGGGTACACTACAGACGCAAGGAGGAGTTGGAGGCGATAGCTCGCGAGTTTGGACTCGAGACAGAGGGCCGCGTGGAGGATTTGCGGCGAGGTATTGCCGCTTTTATCTTCAGAGGGCAGCACACACCTTACGTCTGGGCGCGTTTGGGTGAAATGGAGGCTCAGTACGCTAGGACCGCGGAGCCCAAGGAAGCAGACGTCAGGCCGGACAAGGAGCCACAGCTGGACCAGAAGCCGAAGGTCAGGACGGAACCTCAGCTGTCGGTGCAAGGAGGCATCGCCGAGCAGAACTCGCCCCCGATAGGGACGCCGAGAAGAGTGACCCCGACGATAAGAGTGTCGGAGGGCGCAGTGGACTATGCGGTCACACCCAGCGCGCCACCGAGTTACAGAGGATCGGAGCAACCTGGTAGAGAGCATGCTTACGATTACGCCACGCCAAGTCCCCATTTCGCACGACACTCGATGGTCGTCCCCGAGCAAGTACGGAAATGGGGAGTGCAGTTCGACGGACAAACGGACCCTCTTTCATTCATAGAGGAGGTTGACGAGAGCAATGGGCGAAGCGCTGACGGGCAGGGCAGCGATGTGGCTGCGCACAAGCCGAGTTCGCGATGCCTCGTGGGAGGAGTTCCGTGCAGAGTTCCTAGAGTTCTTCCTGCCAGCGCGGTACTCATCCCGGCTAGAGGACGAGATAAGGACGCGACACCAACGCAGAGGCGAGAACTTCAAGGATTACCTTCTGGAGCTCCGTACGCTTATGCAGCGAGCCGGATACAATGCGGGCCGAGAACTCGATCGGGTTTATGAAAACATCTCCCCGAGGTACTTAATGTACATTAAGCCAACGGACTTCTCAACGATCCAGGAGCTGACAAGATTGGCGGTGGAATTTGAACGGATAGAGCTGCGAGCCCGGGATTTGGAACACACCGACGGCCGCAGGCAGCCGAGAGTTGCGGCACACGCAACTAACAGCTGGCAGGATCAGCGCGTGGCCCCCTGGAACCCGTTCCGGAGCACACAAACAGCAGATGCTCAAAAACCGATTAGGCGAAACAGTACCCATACCACAACAAGGAACCACGACGAGAGAGCAGGACCACAGCCCGACGAAGAAGGGCAACGCAACGGAGATTCCGACCGGCTATGCTTCAACTGTGGGCAGACAGGTCATTTCGCGAGGGAATGCAGCAGGCCGCGAGTACGTTTCTGCAGGAGGTGTGGCGCAACGGGCGAAGCTAGCAGGAATTGTTGCCAGGCGGGAAACGGGCAGCGACACTACTCGGCACGGGAACGAGTGGATGTCGGAAGTACCAATCCCCGGACTTAAAGCGACCGCTAAGGATGGGAGCAGGGCGTGTCACTGCTACTATTAGGCTGGGCGGAGCGACCACTACGGCGACGATAGACACGGGAGCCTCCAGCAGCTTCGTAAGCGCGGATTGCGCCAAAGAGCTGGAGACGCAAGGGGTCATAGTGAGGAGGAAGGCCAAGGTTAAGCTGGCAGACGAGTCTACGAAGAGGATCGGCAGGGCGCTCGTGGCAAAAGTCGAACTAGCCGGAGTGGAAGCCGAGGTGGCCTTTTTGGTGATGGACACGATGGTCGATAGGATAATCCTAGGGTTGGACTTCCTCGGGACTATAGGGGCCAGCCTACACTGCGGAGAGGCGAAGATCATGCTGCGCACGGATCGCGACGCGAAGTCCACACCGACGGCGAGGTACGTCGAAGGACCGGGGAGTGAGGACGATAACATTGTAGCGGGCCAGCACGAGGGGGCGATGGAGCAGGAGGGACTGACCAGTCTCGGGATCAACAAAGAGGTGGAAACGGACAGCAACGCGACAGACGAAGAGGCGCTGGAGCCAAAGTTGCGTGAATTTCTACGCACGGAGCTGGCTCTGTTCGAAGAGTTGAAGGGAGTGACCCACATAGCCGAGCACCGTATCACCCTAAAGGACGATAAGCCGATGAAACAGAGGTATTACCCTAAAAACCCGGCAATGCAGCGAGTGATAGACGACCAGGTGGACGCGCTACTTCGGTCCGGAGCGGTGGAACCTTCACGGAGCCCGCACAGCGCGCCGATAGTATTAGTGAAGAAGAAGACTGGCGAGTGGCGCATGTGCATCGACTACCGTCAACTCAACGCCAACTCAGTGCCGGACGCGTACCCTGTTCCTCGAATTAACAACATCCTCGAGAAGTTGAGGCACGCAAGATTCATCACGACGCTGGATTTGAAGCATGGATACTGGCAGATACCGATGGCACGGGACAGCCGAGAGAGCACAGCATTCACAGTTCCCGGGAGGGGGCTGTTCCAATGGTGCGTGATGCCGTTCGGTCTGCACTCGGCAAGCGCAACATTCCAAAGGGCGTTGGATTCAGTGATCGGTCCGGAATTGGAGCCGCACGCATTCGCCTACCTCGACGACATTATAATCGTCAGCAAGAGCGCGGAGCAACATGTGGAGCACTTGCGAGAGGTGTTCCGACGGCTGAGAGCGGCGAATCTGCGGCTCAACAAGAACAAGTGTTGCTTCTTTAAGGAATGGCTGGTTTACTTAGGTCACGTGGTCAGCGCAGAGGGGATACAGACAGACCCAGCGAAGGTAGCGGCTATCGGGCAGATGAAGGTCCCTGCGAACATCAAGGAGCTGCGCCAGTACTTAGGGATGGCGTCCTGGTATCGGAGGTTCGTACCGAACTTCGCGGCAGTTGTCCAATCCATGACGGTGCTGCTAAAGAAGGGCATGAAGTGGAACTGGGATACCGAATGCCAGGAATCGTTCGTAAAGCTTAACGCGAATCTGATGTCCGATCCAGTGCTAGCGTGCCCAGATTTTAACAGGAAGTTTGTGTTGCAGACCGACGCTAGCGACCATGGACTCGGCGCCGTGCTAACACAGACAATGGAGGAACGGGAGAGAGTGATAGCGTACGCAAGCCGAAAGTTGACCAGATCAGAGGAAAATTACTCAGCTACTGAAAAGGAGTGTCTCGCGATCGTGTGGTCCATCCGGAAGCTAAGGTGCTACTTGGAAGGGTACCGCTTCGACGTAATAACCGACCATCAAGCCTTGAGGTGGTTGAACTCGATAGAGAGTCCGTCAGGAAGGATCGCCCGATGGGCACTAGAGTTACAACAGTTTCAATTCGATATACACTATCGGAAGGGAAAGCGTAATGTCGTGGCGGATGCGCTATCACGGCAACCGCTGGAGATGCTGCAGCAAGCTTTGCAAGAAGAGGAGCGTTGTAAGTGGATTGACAGGCTGAGGGATCGGATCAGACGGGACCCCGCAAGGTTTGCAGATTACAAGGAGGAAAACGGACTGTTGTACCGGCTGTTGGGACATCGAGCCGATGACGAAGACTATGTGCCGTGGAAACTGTGTGTGGCAACGACACAGAGGACGAGGGTCCTCCTGGAGTGCCATGATGACCCCACAGCAGGCCATCAGGGGGTGAGGAAAACGATCGCGCGATTGGCACAAAGGTATTATTGGCCAGGAATGCTCCGGGACGCGGCCGGACACGTCAAGTGCTGCGTGGTCTGCCAGAAGTTTAAGACGGAGCAGCGAAGACCAGCCGGGAAGATGTTAACGCGACAGGTGAGCGAGCCATTCGACGTGGTTTGTGCAGACTTTGTGGGTCCACTGCCTCGATCCAAACAGGGGAACACCATGTTGTTGGTATTCCACGACACGTTCTCTAAGTGGGTCGAGCTGGTGCCACTCAGGAAGACGACAGCGGCGAACTTACAGAGGTCATTCCGCAGCAACATTTTGAGTCGTTTCGGAACGCCTCGGCAATTCGTATGCGATAATGGCGTGCAGTTCGCTAGCAAAGATTTCAAGTCATACATGGCATCGATCGGCGTAGAGATCCAGCACAGCGCCCCTTACTGCCCACAGCAGAATCCAACCGAGAGAACAAATCGGACGGTGAAGACAATGATAGCCCAGCTCATAAAGGAACGACAGGACGAATGGGACGCATTCCTACCGGAAATATCCCTTGCGGTGAACTCAAGCATAGCTGACTCCACAGGATTCTCGCCCGCCTTCCTGGTTCAAGGTAGAGAGCCTCGGCTCCCCGGAGTTTTCTACGACGAGGTCACCAAAGGTGCTGCTGGCGTTACCCAGACACCTCAGGAAAAGGCGTCGAGGCTCAAGGAGATTTTCGAGATAGTCCGAGTCAACCTGCAGAAAGCATCTTTCGACCAAAGCCGTAACAACAACTTGAGGCGACGAGAGTGGATACCTAAGGTGCCGGATGAAGTGCTGCTGAAACAGCGTCACCTCTCTAACGCGGCAGACGGCTTCACGGCCAAGTTGGCACCGAAGTACGACGGTCCATACACAGTGGTCGGCTTCGTATCCCCCAATATAGTGCGGCTGGCAAAGAAAGGAGAAAGGAAGCGGAAAACGGCGAGTATAGCACATTTGAAACCCTCTTACAGAATAGGCAAAGAGGGTGAAGAAGAGGCAGTTTCGGTGGAGAGCGTCCCCCACCGACACTGACAGTAGGCGAGGCAGGGCCATCAGTAGGCGCAAGACAGACAGTCCGTCTTGCAAAAGAAAACACCATTAACACATTAATGACACCAATCAAATTTCAGACAAAGACAAAAGAAGCAAACAAAAAAAAAAAGCCTATGGAGTACATTGTCATCAGCTCCGACGAGTCCGACGACGAGCGGGAGTATGAAAGCTCCGATGCGGACTCGGAGGAACGGTGCGACGAAGCCAGAGTGGAAGACGGGGACAGCGACGACACGGAGCCGGCGCCGAGGTCCAACCCCCGGAACCATTTTAACAACCGAGACCCGCGGATGGGCTGCGGATATGAGGAGCGGCGACGAGGCGAACCACGCCCGAGCTGTCTGCACACGACGCACCACTTCACAGATAAGCAGGTGGAGGTGTACGACGGCGTCGTGGTCATCCGCCATACGGTGACGACCGTCGTGTGCATCACGGCACCAAGGGCACGAGGACCTGAACCGTACGTAACGGAACCGGAATCTCCACCCCACCTGCGGGCGATCGAGGGCGGAGAGCTCACGTCGGAGGAAATGGAGGTGGACCTGGTGCTCGAGGAGGACACCAATGCCGACACCAGGGCCCGAGAGGCGGCAACTGAGGACGACATAGAGGAGGTGGACCTGGTGGTCGAGGAGGACACCAATGCCGACACCAGGGCACGTGAGGCGGCAACTGGGGACGACACAGAGGAGGTGGCACCGGTGGTCGAGGGCGGCATCAATTCCGACACCGGAGTCACGAGCGAGGAGAAGGCGGATACAGAGGGGATCACGGCGTTGAGCACGTCGGCCAACGAGGAGAGCTCCGGCGGCTATCTCATTCGCTTCCGAAGCGGCAACGCGCATCACGGAGAAGGGCCCCTCTTCAGAAGGCGGTTCCGGCGAACCAAGGCGCTGCCGGTCCGGGATAGCCGCTCTAGTAGCGAGGAACCGGCCAGCGACGGCGCTATCCTGGGTCGCGACGAGCTCGTCGATGCTTTCTCGGCGATCGAGCTCGAGTGCTTCTACAAGAGAGCGGAGGTGAACTGGTCGCCGGAGAGGAGGGCTAGAGCCCAGGAAAGGACGCCGCGAAGGGCGTCAGGGTGTCGGTCACGATCACCGATCGCGAGGGCGGCCGATAGGCACAGCAGCGAGGGAACCCTGCCGGAGAACTGGTCAATATACCCGGCCCACCATACACCGCACAGGAGAATAATAGAGGCGGTACGGGCCAAACTACCCATGGCCGCGGAGAGGCGAGTCCGCTTCAAGGTCCTGGTGGAGGGCGACGAGTATGGCGTCACCAGGACGAGGACGGGCCATGTGAAGTTGTCCCTGTGGAGGAAAGGGGGGGGTGTAAGGCCGGCCTAAGGCCCGGCTCACATCGCGACTTATAATAGAACGATAATCATAAGATAATTATAAGAGCGCACGGAGCGCAATAGAATGTAAGATGATCATAAGATAGAATATAAGATAATCGTAAGAACGCACGGAGCGCGATAGGAGCGCACGAAGAGACGTGGAAGGAAAGAAGAGGAGAGGGCCATGACTCACCACGGGCTCGGGCAATCCCGAAAGCCGATAGAGGCACAGGCGAGGCTTCATGGACGAAGCTGGACAAGGAGTGAGTCATTGGGTCTGGGACCAAAAAGTGAAGAAGTTCTGATTGAAATTGTGCGCGTAAGAGGCTGTCGAGCGTTCCTCCAGCCGTGGTGACAAGTACAAGTGTCAAACTATCCAGAGAAGACCACAAGTGTGAAGAGAAAAGGGGCCAACGACCCGACAAGAATAACCAAGTAAGATATAACCGAGTTAGTCGGCTAGGTCATACCCCGCTTACTGCTAAAGCAAGCGAAATATTATAGGCGATTGTAACGGCGCATATCCTTCCTGCCCGAGCGTACGGCATTCCACGCTCGCCGTTACATCACCTAATAACTCCCGACCTTTGCGTGACCGCTAGAGTCTGCTCCATCCGGGCGCTAACGGCACGTCTATCAACTCTCGCTATCTTTCCGTCGTACAGGGTATTCTCTTAGTGTAGGCGTTTACCACACTAAGAGCACCTAAACACGGGACGACAGTCGTTAATATTCTCGGCCTATGCCTTTCCCACTTTCTTCATCCTCGAATACAGGCGAAGCCATACCCTGTAGATTAACTAATTTGTCAAAAACTAGAGATTAAGTGCATACAATAAAGATTGTTCGAGAAATACAAGCCGCCATCTTTGAGTTCCTTTCCTCGTTAGCTTCACGCCTCTAGTTCTCAGGTAGGACACCCTTACAAATATTCTTGTAGAGAAGAACCCTGGCTAGACTGAGTCTACACCCTAGCTAGAATTGCCCCTTTACAAATGTTCCGCTTTATGTTATAACCTCTTTTTAGTTTGTCTGTGTGTGTGTAGTTACACTATGCTTGTATTTTATTCTTTTCCGCTACGTCCGTTCACTTTCGTTGTTCTTCATTAACTGACCTGCACCAATTTTCCTCATTGCCCTACTGACCTAATTCTTGAGCTTTCTTAAGCTCTGCTTGTTAAGATAAGAGCGCATGTGCAGCCGCTCTTTATCTGCGCATGCTCCCTTTGTTGCAATTTGTTACGTTTCTCTTTTGCGTGCGTATGTAACTTATTCGTATGCGTTCGATTGATCTTCGCTGCCGTTCTCTTTTGCGCGTGAGTGTAAATTACTCGTATGCGTTCCTGACGTGGAGCTTTTAAGTTCTGTTGTCAGTGTTGGCAACTTTTAGCGGTTTTCCCGCTGCTTCCCCTGCTATGAATATAACTATTGGATTTTTGGTTTTTTATAAGATCTATAATTATGAGCCTATTACTACGAAACAAAATGTATATAATTCAAACTTATAATTATAAAAATAAAGATGTCAAGAAATATAATAATAAAAATAAAAAATAATACTGATTCCCGAGCGGGGCTTCATGCCCTTTGTAACATGTGAGGATATTGACTCCTCACATCTCCTCCTCACTTACCGAGACGTAAGGATCACTTCCGGATCACTCTGCCGGTCCATTGTGTGGGGTTCTCCAGCTTTTCCCTTATGTACTGCAATAGGGCGGGAGGCAGTTTGGCCCTATGGTATCGCAGGTCCATTCGGCCGGAGTGGGTTCCCAGTTTTCCTCCTCCTGGAGGTCTACCATGAGTGGCTGCTGTTCGAAGATACCCAACAGGGCCTCAGCCATATCCTCGTTTACTAGCTCCTCCAGGGCCTACTCGTAGTTGGGTGTGGGACGACATCCGGCTGAAGTGCTGGGACCGTCATCCCAGCGGGCGACCTTGCTGAGCTGCCAATCGACCAAAGACGGACATTCGTTAAAGCTAAATCCTTGTGCTTTAACTGCCTTAGGCTTGGGCATGTGTCGCGAAAGTGTGAATCAAAATTTACATGCAAATTTTGCCACAATCATCACCATTCTCTACTACATTTAGAAAATGGTACTCTGCAATCCACTGCAACCAGGGCGCAGCCAATTATAGACGAGTAGCGTATCCACAGCACACCTGAAGACACTACAGTGACCATCAGCCACATAGCACGTGCTCATGTCACTCCAAGAGCAGATCATTCATACAACGGATCATCAATTACGACACAGGCACAAGGGCTTCGGAAAAGCGCATTGCCAACAGCTCGAGTGTACGTTCGAAACGCTAAAGGATCACACATTATATGTCGGGTGCTGTTGGACAGTGGTTCGGAACTGTCCTACATCTCCGAACGGTGCATACAGGCACTTGGACTTGCACGTTTCCCGTCACGTATACTGGTGTCGGGAATTGCATCAAAAAAGGCGGAGACAACCACAGGCTGCAGCACATTGGACATACAATCGACCATATCTGAGCATACCATGAAGGTACGAGCTCACGTACTCAGTAAAATCACGTCTACGTTGGCAAGACATGATATAGACGCAGCAGCACTAAAGGCGTTCTATGGTTTCGATCTAGTGGATGCTGAGTATCAATCGTTGGCTCCAGTAGATATACTTTTGGGCAGCGATTATGTTTGGACCGTGTTCACTGGTCAAAAGATGTTCGACAGTCAGGAGAACATCATCGCTATTTCAACAATTTTTGGATGGGTCATAACTGCTATTATGGCCAGCAGCTCATCATCTACAACAACAATGCACACGGCTATTGACATTGATGCATCGCTTCGACGCTTTTGGGAGCTGGAGGATGTCAACCAGGAATTTCATCGGGAACCAGGCGACGATGAAGTTGAGCAACACTTTATGAAAACACACACTCGAGACTCCAAGGGGCGTTACATCGTCGAGCTTCCATTCAAGGATCCAAATCAACAGTTTTCGGATACACTACAGGGAGCACTAGCAAGATTCAAGGGTGTTGAACGCCGCCTGAAACAAATCCCGATCTACACTCACAATATGTACAGTTTATGCGTGATTATCTAAATTTAGGTTACATGCGAGAACTATCACCAGAGGACATTGACAAGAAACCGTGCTTCTATTTGCCACATCATCCAGTAATTACTCAAAAATTAAGAGTAGTTTTTGACGGCTCGTTTAAGGATACAAGTGGAAAGGCCTTGAACGACGCACTACACATTGCACCCAGTATTTTGCGAAACCTATTTTCAATTTGTATACGCTTCAGAATGTTTAAATTCGACTTTTCCGCAGATATAGTCAAAATGTATCGACAAATCTGGGTAGCTGCCAATCATTGTAGTTACCAGCGTATTGTATGGCGAGAGGATGAACGCACTCCTATCAAGCACTATGAGCTCGCCACGGTAACATACGGCACTTCCAGTGCACCATTTTTGGCTGTGAGGGTCCTTGACCAGTTAGCTCACGACCATCAACTTGAGTTTCCTACTACAGCAAAAACCATAAAGGAAGAGTTCTACATGGACGACGTACTCACGGGAGCATACACAGAGAAGAGGTTCTTGGCAAGCAGGATGAGTTGATTCAGCTAATGGAACGTGCAGGTATGGAGCTTGGCAAATGGGTCTCCAACTCATCACGCATTCTCACTACAACTAACGGTCAAGGCAAGAAATTGGATTCTACATCAAAAGTTGTTGGCATTCACTGGAATCCAGAAGGGGACACTTTGTCGTACAACGTGTGCCTCTCATCAAATCCGCACAACACCAAACGACAAGTACTATCGGACGTGGCACGCATCTTTGATCCGTTGGGTATTCTGTCGCCAGTGGTGGTACAATTCAAGATTCTGTTTCAAGAATTGTGGTTACTCGATCTCGGCTGGGATACGGAACTTCCTCAAAAAATTGCAGATTGGTGGAAAAAATGCCGTAACGACCTCAATGTACTCCAGGAACTTTGTTTGCCACGATCTGTTAACAACAAGGAGGATCACATTGAACTGCATGGATTTTCAGATGCTTCCATAAAGGCATACTCCGCAGTCGTCTACAGCAGATTGGTACAATCAGATGGCACCGTATCTGTTACACTCATCGCAGGAAAAACCACAGTTGCTCCACTGAAGCAGCAATCACTACCGCGCCTCGAACTGTGTGGTGCTCTGCTATTGAGCCGACTTATCCTAACTATCAAGGCTACTCTTCAACATAAGACCATTGAAATACATGCATGGTGCGACTCAACCATAGTTCTGGCTTGGCTTTCACAACAACCATCAAAGCTAAAAACATTTGTAGCAAATAGAACATCAGAAATACTCGAGGCTATACCACGCAATGCATGGCATCATGTGAATACAAAGGAAAATCCCGCAGACTGCGCCACTCGTGGTCTGCTCTCTACAGAACTGCTTAATTTCGACCTGTGGTGGATGGGACCTTCATGGCTGCAAGATTCAGAGAAATTAGCTGAAAAGTTGAGTGCTACAAAATTCTGTTCTTCACTTTCTGAAAACCATGGCAAAGAAGAAATGAAAACCATCGCGTTGACAACCCAGGAAGACGACTCACCTTTACCGCTCGAATCACTGGTGCAGCGCGTGTCATCATGGACAAAACTCGTTCGCATTGTGACATACGTCTTACGCTTCATTCAAAGAACCAGGGCTCTTAAATCAGGCGTGCTGGTAAGCACTGACATTTGAAGAAATCCATGCTGCTCGCATACTTTGCTTACAAACCGCACAAGAATGTTTCAAGGAGGATCGAAATCTACTGCTGATGAGCAAACAACTTCGGAGCCGCTCTCAGCTGCTCAAGCTCTCACCTTTTGTATGCAAGAATGGTCTGTTGGACGAGTTGGTGGACGAGTGAGTAATTCTCAGTCATCCGGATTGGCAACTTTATAAAGGATACGAGTTCGAAAAGAAAATAGATTCACTGAATGTTGATCCAAATCACGAAGAACAACTTCGTGACCGCTGCACAATTTTTTTGATTGGCCTAATCAAAGAACTAAACAATATTGTGTTATTCTCTTATAAATGATGTAATAAGTTGATTTTAAATTTCAGACTACCAGATAATTTTCAAATTTTGAAGCAGTTTAACTTTTTTTCTGTTGACAAGATAGTGTGTGCAAAAAAGGAAACAATTATTCCAGTATTAAAGTACCTTAAAGTACAAAATGTATCCGTTAATATAACGACGTGCATTTGACGAATTGGGAAAACATAAACGACACGACAAAGTTTCAGAGTGAAGTTTTATATTACAAAGATTCTGGTGGAAACTGTAGATTTTTTGAGCTGACAACTGTTGCCATCCAAATATTATCATTGCCGTGGTCAATCGCGGAAATTGAACGGGTTTATAGCCAGGTTAACCTGATCAAATCTAAGCTAAGAAATTCCATTGACCTGAGCACAATCAACAGCGTTCTATGCATAAGGTAAAAATTTATTGTAGGTGAAAGGACATAACTAATTCTTATTGTAACTTTCAGATATGGCTTGCAAAGGCTTAAAAAATGTTGCTATAATAATGAGCTGCCAAACAACCATTCACTCATGAATGGGAAAAACATGTCATACGAAACCGAATCTGATAGAAATGCCGCAGAATAAGATGAGCGAATGGCAATTGTGTAAAAAAAAAAAAATAAACATAATCGTACCAAATAAAATTGTTAAAACTAAACAATGCAATTTTTTTCTGAAAACTTTCAGCGCAGAACCTTTTACGATATTATGAGAAAACACATAGGAAAAGTATGTTACATTTACGTGGATGACGACCGATGACGAACGAGGTCGACCATGTGAAACATATGGATACCATTTTAAAATGCTTATGCGATGCCAATATGAGGGTGTCACAAGGAAAAACGCAGTTCTTTAAAGAGAGCATCGAATTCTTGGGCTTTGTAGTAACCAAAAACGGGGCAAAAACTGGCCCAGAAAAAGTTAGGGCCATACAGGTATACATATGTTGAGCCTAAAGGCTTGTTCAGTTTACGATTATTCGTTGGCCTAGCTAGCTATAACAAGGATTCATTAAAGATTTCGCGGCAATAGCAATAATTAGATACAGTTTGTCAAGAAAGTGTTTTGACAATGAGAAAAATTTTGACTTTTCATGTTTGCACCTGAAAAAAGAGATATTTCCTTGCAAAAAAAATTAAATAAAAAATATTTTCATACTCATAAATAAATTTATTAACATAATATACAAAAAGAAATTCTAAGAAATAATTAACAAAAGAATGAAAAAATAAAAACAGAAAAGGAACTTTTAATGTTTTTCCCCTATTTCTTCTTCTTATCTGCTCTTTTGGTGTGATTTTGCATTTATTTTGTTCAATTTGCGTACTAGAGACTATCAATTTAAAATATTAACACAGAAATTAAAATGCCCGGTAAAAGAGTTGGCTTTGAACTCTCCCAATTGGTTTTTTACAACCATACAATTGGCAAAACAGTGCAGGAACTTTCTGTAATGTTTTTAATTTCTCGGCAAACAGTGTACAACATTTTAAAACGGGCGGAAAATGAAGGAAGGCTGGAAAATAAATCGACAAGCGGTCGGCCTTCTAAGTTGACTTCCCGGAATAAGCGTTTTCTGATGAAAACAATAGAAGATAGTCCGCAAATTTCGCTTCGTGCCATTAAGGAATTACTAAAAGAAAATTTTGGCACCGATGTTTCGCACGAAACCATTAGGCAGTTTATTTTAAAAAATGACTACAAATCTAGAGTTGCTAGAAGAAAGCCGTTGCTTTCAGATGTCAACATTGAGAGACGGCTTCACTTCGCGCTCCAATATGGTACGTTTGAAAAGGAGTTTTGGAACAACACAATATTTTGTGACGAAACACAAATGATGTTGTTTTACAACGCTGGACCGTCTAGAGTGTGGCGAAAGTCCGGCACGGCGCTTAGTAAACAAAATGTCATTCCCACAGTAAAGTTTGGAAAATTATCGGCTATGGTGTGAGCGTGCATTTCAACGAGAGGAGTCGGAAAAATAGCCATCATCGATGGCACATTAAACGCCGTAAAATATTTGGCGTTAATAAAAGAACATTTGGTGGCCAGTGCTGAACAGTTCGGGTTTAATAAAAACTTCAAGTTCTATCAGGACAACGACCCGAAATACAAAAAACTTAGAGTGCGGTTGTGGTTACTCTACAACTGCAACAAGGTCTTCGAAACACCCGCCCAAAGTCCAGACCTCAACCCCATTGAAAATGTTTGGGCTTATTTTAAAAAACAAGTCGCTAAAAGACGGCCAGCAAACAAGGACCAGCTACTACGGGCTATTGAAGAGGAATGGGCTAAAATACCCGTAGAGCTGGTCCAAAAATGTATATATTCAATGCCAAAGCGACTGACTGATTGTCTGAATAACAATGGACTTTGGGCCAATTATTAAAATTGGTGCTTAAGGATAATAATTCCAATATTTGTTACATGTCAAAACACTTTCTTGACAAAAAATTTTGCGTTCCTTTTCTGTTTTTATTTTTTCATTCTTTTGTTAATTATTTCTTAGAATTTCTTTTTGTATATTATGTTAATAAATTTATTTATAAGTATGAAAATATTTTTTATTTAATTTTTTTTGCAAGGAAATATCTATTTTTACAGGTGCAAACATGAAAAATCAAAATTTTTCTCATTGTCAAAACACTTTCTTGACAAACTGTATGTATACTCGTACATACATATAAGTTAACGCAGAGACGCTGGCGCACACACGACAAACGAAGGCAGTCAGCGCGCCGAGTAGAGACGAAGCGAAGAATAGCAACAAAAACAAAAGCACCGTTACTGAACGATTTCCAATTGGACAGTTTAACTGTTGAAAAGCTCTATCGCGTTTTGCTTCTAGCGCGCAACTTCCATTTTCTGGTACAGCTTCAGTTTGAGTTTTAGTTTTAGTCTCAGTTTTTGCTGCATCGCGAGTGCATTCATTGAGAGCGCGAGCTTTGGTCCAGATAGGGGGTAGACGAAATTCGTTCTCTCGACTATGATATTGTTGTTAGATGTTAAATCAAACTGAACCTTATGCTTTAGTTTTAAAACTTGTATTAAATGGTGACACACGTTGTTTCTGATTTGACTGCGTAACAAGACTACTTTTATTTGACATTTTTGTCAGGTACATACATGTTGCTGGTCTTTTTCTTACGCTACAACACTCCAAGTGTCGAACCAAATTTCTATTTAAAAATCTTATTCTAGGAAAACAAATGTTACCAGCAACATGTTGCTGGTCTTTTGCTTATGCTACAATATTCCAGTGTCGAATCATATTTCTTGTAAAGGTGCAATTCTGGCTATGGCATAAACTCGGTCTAGCCAGGGTCACTGTACAAGAATACTTAGGGGTTCTAACCGCGTAGCTAAGGGTGTGGAGTTGGCAAATAAGAATTCAAAAAGGTGGCGTAATAGGTTCAGTGAGTTTTAATAGTTTGCACTCAGCTACTTACTTAGTCGATTAACTAAAATGTAGGGTATGGCTACGTCTATATTCTTATATGCGAAAGAGAAAAACGCAACTAGGGATGACGACGTTATCGTCCCGCGTTTAGTACTCTTTAGTGTAGTGTATGCCTGAACTAAAGAATACCCTGTTCGGCGGAGAGCGGACAATTTCTGACTTTTGTACTACTAGCATCTTGATGGTGCAGATATTAGCGGTCACGAAAGGTTGTTTAGGCTTCGTTGTATAACGGACATGCACAGCGAGCGTGGAATGCCATACGCTCGGGGCATAAAGGGCTGCCGTTGATTTCAACCTAAATGCCTCTTTGGCTACGACGGTATGCGAGGTATAATAATTAACAAATGGCGAGGGGAAACTTAACTTAACTTAACTAAACGCTCAGTTAGTTCGCTGTTCCTGTTACGTGGCGCTTCGTGCGCTCCGTGCGCTCTTGTACCATACTTGCTTATACTACACTTATACCTATGCTTATCTAGGTATACTGAAAATGTAAGCTGGGCGTTAGCCCGGCCTTACATTCTATTTAAAAATCTTATTCTAGGAAAACAAATGCTGCCAGCACATGTTGCTAGTCTATTGCTTCTGCTACAATATTCTAAGCATTGCGCCGATCTGGTCGGCTTTGGGGGAGGGGTAATACCGGGTACCAGCATGGTAACTCGCGCAGTTCTTCAGCTCTTGCTTAAATACACAAATACCTATATAAGTTTACGCCAAGTATTACAAATACCCAAATGCAACAGTCACGTGGCCATGGCACGCAAATAAAACCAAATAAAATATAATTACACATTAGACACCGGGAGCGACATCGCAAGCTACAACCAACGACGTCGGCAGAGGGCAGCGGCAGAGACAGCTTTTAGGAATAAGAACAAACTTTGTAAATCAGTCTTAGGATACCATTCGGTAAAATAATAATAACATTATTTTTTTATAAAAATAAATAACCGGAAAACTTAATTTATATATTAATTGGTAATGGATTAATTTTTATATATATGTATGTCGCCAAACAGACGGTACAGTTCATTAGTTCGTGTCGCCGAGCTGCTTACAGTTAGTTTTGTGTCGCCAGTATGTCGGCGTCAAGAATTTGTACATTTAGTATTCTCATGAAATAGCTATACGCATTTACGCACACATATTGCGAAATTCGGTGTGAGCAACACAGTGGTTGCAATTGAGTGCAAAGCATAGGTAGCAAAGACGAGTGATGTCATTGTTGTTGAGTTAGGTTCGATCGTGAGCGCAGTTATTAGAAGAGCATGCGATGCAAATGAGTGAAAGAAAGAATCAAATTAGGCATTGTTTAATTGTGATGAAATACTGCGAGTCAGTTTGAAAACGGAGCGCTGAGTGAACGGTCGAAACTTGCTATGCCAAGCATTGTTTGACATTATGAATATAGACAACGAGATACCAACTGCGACATCAGAAGTGGGATATGCTTCGCCTAAAAATACTGGCCCAGATCATTACCTGAAAACTTTAGAAGCATAGAATCGGCATCTCTTACAAATCATCCAAGATATGCAGACACCAAGACTAGCGGCAAACATTTCACTGCCAAAACTCAATCCGGACAACGTTGGAGCAGATGCCTCTGCTTGGTGTACAACCGTGGATCTTATCTTGACCGACAACTTGCTGGAGGGGAGCAGCCTCGTAGTAGCTCTAAGCAGGGCGCTAGAAGGCAGCGCATCGCAATGGCTGTCACAAATATGCTTTGCTGGCATTGGCTCACATGGCAATTGTGGACGACAAACTGCTTCGCTTGATTTTTACAAACAATGTAAAAACGCGCAACGAATTGCAGCAGCAGCTGAAGGCGCATACATTTAAGCGCCGCGCAGCTGACGTATACACATCAAGTTCTGAGCAAAAGAAGTCCAAATTTTCATCGTCAATAAAATGTAATTATTGTGGAAAGATTGGCCACAAATATGCTGAGTGCCGTTCTCGACTGGATAAGAGGTCTAACACACAAGGGAAAAGTCACACTGGAATCAGCGCTTCTGGAGTGAAAGATCGTACAAACGTCAGATGGTATAAGTGCAACGAACTTGGTCATTTTGCGTCTACATGTACAAAAGGCGAATCTACTACAAATATGAAGACCTACGAGAAACGCGTCAACGTTTGCACAGTATCTGCACCGCTAGGAAATATAAATTTATCTGGTGAGCTTGGTCCATTTTATTTCGACTCTGGTGCAGAATGCTCCCTGGTTAAAGAAAGTGGAGCAGATAAATTAAGTCGAAAAAGAGTTCATAATATTGTTAAAATAACAGGCATAGGCAACCATTCAGTGTATTCCACTTTACAAATATTATGTAACACAAATGTTGAAAATTATTTCGTGTGGTATTGGACAAATATTTAAACTATGATATACTAATTGGACGAGAAATTCTCGCTTTAGGCTTTCGTATAACCTTGGAGGTTGATAAATTTTTAATTACCAAAACAAAAATAGTGAATACCATTAAAAACTTAAAAAATTATTAACAAAATCTTGATATAGGTAATGATTTAAATGATTTAGATAAGAAAGCCCTTCAGAAAATTTTGAAAAATTATTCAGAATGGTTTATAGATGGCATACCAAAAACCCGAGTAACAACGGGACAATTAGAGGTTCAACTAAAAGATCCCCAAAAGTTAGTTCAACGTCGACCTTACAGGCTCAGTGAGAATGAGAAAGAACAAGTGCGGAACAAAATAGAAGAATTATTGAAAACAAACATAATTCGTCCCAGCTGTTCACCATTTGCTAGCCCTATGTTGTTAATTAGAAAAAAAAATGGTACAGATCGCTTATCTTACATTCTATCGCGCTCCGTGCGTTCTTATAATTTTCTTACATTCTATCGCGCTCCGTGCGCTCTTATGATTATCTTACATTCCATTGTGCTCTATGCGCTCTTATAATTATCTTACATTCTATTGCGCTCCGCGCGCAACTTTAACTTTAACTTATACTCTATCTTATAAGACTCGATGTAAGCCGGGCCTTAGGCCTTACACCCCCCCCCCTTTCATCCACAGGGACAACTTCACGTGGCCATTTCTTGTCCTGGTGACGCCATACTCATCGCCCTCCACCAGGACCTTGAAGCGGACTCGCTTCTCCGCGGCCATGGGTAGTTTGGCCCGTACCGCTTCTATTATTCTCCTGTGCGGTGTATGGTGGGTCGGGTATGTCGACCAGTTCTCCGGCAGGGTTCCCTCGCTGCTGTTCCTATCGGCCGCCCTCGCGACCGATGATCGCGACCGACATCCTGACGTCCTTCGCGGCGTCTTTTCCTGGGCTCTGCCCCTCCTCTCCGGCGACTAGTTCACTCCCGCTCTCTTGTAAAAGCACTCGAGCTCGATCGCCGAGAAGGCATCGACGAGCTCGTCGCGGCCCAGGATAGCGCCGTCGCTGGCCGGTTCCTCGCTACTAGAGCGACTATCCCGGACCGGCGGCGCCTTGGTTCGCCGGAACATTCTTCTAAAGAGGGGCCCTTCTCCATGCTGAGCGTTGCCGCTTCGGAAACGAATGGGGTAGCTGGCGGAGCTCTCCCCATTGGCTGACGTACTCAACGCCGTGATCCCTTCTGTGTCTGCCTTGTCTTCGCTTGTGACTCCGGTGTCGGAATTGATGCCGCCCTCAACCACCGGTGCCACCTCCTCTACGTCGTCCTCCGTTGCCGGCTCCTTGGCCCTGGTGTCGGCATTGGTATCCTCCTCGACCACCAGGTCCACTTCCATTTCCTTCGATGGGAGCTCTCCGCCCTCGATCGCCCGCAGGTGGGGTGGAGACTCCGCTTCCGTTACGTACGGTTCCGGTCCTCGTGCCCTTGGTGCCGTGATGCACACGACGGTCGTCACCGTATGTCGGATGACAACGACGCCGTCGTACAACTCCACCTGCTTATCTGTAAATTGGTGCGTCGTGTGCAGACAGCTCGGGCGTGGTTCGCCTCGTCGCCGCTCCTCATATCCGCAGCTCATCCGCGGGTCTCGGCTGTTAAAGTGGTTTCGGGGGTTGGACCTCGGCGCCGGCTCTGTGTCGTCGCTGTCCCCGTCTTCCACCCTGGCTTCGTCGCACCGTTCTTCCGAGTCCGCCTCGGAGCTGTCATACTCCCGCTCGTCGTTGGACTCGTCGGAGATGATGACAATATAGTCCATTACTTTTTTTTTTTCCTTTTGTTTCTTCTGAAATTTTATTGTAGATTTGTTAATGGGTTAATAGTGGTTTCTTTTGCAAGACGGACTGCTCCGATCCTCTGTAACTCGGTAGCGCGCTGGGTGTAACTGCATAGTCCACTGCACCCTCCGACACTCTTATCGCCGGAGTCACTCTTCTCGGCGTCCCCACCGCGGGCGAGATATGTTCGGCGATGCCTGTTTGCGCCGACAGCTGAGGTTCCGTCCTGATCTTCGTCTTCTGGTCCAGCTGTGGCTCCTTGTCCGGCCTGACGTCTGCTTCCTTGGGCTCCGCGGTCCTAGCGTACTGAGCCTCCATTTCACCCAAACGCGCCCAGACGTACTGTGTGTGCTGCCCTCTGGAGATAAAACCCGCAATACCTCGCCGTAAATCCTCCACGCGGCCCTCTGTCTCGAGTCCGAACTCGCGAGCTATCGCCTCCAACTCCTCCTTGCGTCTGTAGTGTACCCAACGTACTCCTAACGCTGGGTTCCCGAGTTCGGCCTTGTCCATGCTTCCTTTATCTTCGATGTCGTTGATCCGCGTATTAATTCCCGTTTTATGTTGTCGGATTGAATCTTTATTAAGGTATATGCCCTTAATTACAAATACTCGACTCAATTTATTAATAAAAGGTTAACTTTCTTTATTCTTATTAAGGTGAATGCCTTTAATTAAAACAATCGATTTATTTTTACCTATTTTAATTAAGTTAAACGCCTTTAATTAAAATAATCGATCTCTCTTTATTTATTGTTATTACCGAAAATTTTCTTATATTTTTTTTAATTAAGGTGAACGCCTTTAATTAAAATAACTGATTTCCTCTTATTAGTTATTATTATCAATGATTCTTGTTAAAAAAAATTATTTTTATTGATGTACACGCCTTCGATTAAAACGATTGAGTTATTTTTATTTTTATCAAAACTTTTATTTATACTTATTTTAATTAAGGTAAACGCCTTTAATTAAAATAATTGATTTAATTTTATTATTTCTTATTTTAATTAAGGTAAACGCCATTAATTAAAATAATTAATTTATTTTTATTATTACTTATTTTAATTAAGGTAAACGCCTTTAATTAAAATAATTTATTTATTTTTATTACTTCTTATTTCAATTAAGGTAAACGCCTTTAATTAAAATAATTAATTTATTTTTATTATTATTATTAATTGGCATTTACACCTCTAACGAGGTACAGCCTGATGCACAATTCTCCCTCCACGCGCTCCTGCTCTGTGCGCGTCTTCTCCAATTGGTAATACCATGTGACGCCAGGGCTTCCGTCACTTGGTCTTGCCATCGTAGCCGGGGTCTTCCCCTCCTTCGTTGTCCAACAACTACCGCATCAAATACCTTACGAGCTGGAGCTTGTTCATCCATACGAGCAACATGACCTAGCCAACGAAGTCTCATAATGTGAATTCGCTTGACCACATCAATGTCCCCGTAGAGCTCATACAGCTCGAGGTTCCATCTGATACGATATGTTGTCGGACCGAAGATTTTTCGAAGAATTTTTCGCTCGAACACTCCAAGAGCAGCTGCATCCGTTTGTGTAACTGTCCAGGCTCATGCTCCATACAGAAGCACCGGAAGGATGAGCGTCTTGTAGAGTGTTATTTTTGTCCGACGAGCGAGGGCTCTGCTGTTCATTTGCCTACTGAGCCCAAAGTAGCACCGGTTGGCAGATGTAATTCTTCTTTTGATTTCAAGGCCAACATTGTTATCGCCTGTCATGGTGGAGCCAAGGTACACAAACTCCTTCACGGCCTCAAAGCTATAGCTCCCTGCAACCAATTGAGAATCAAGTCGCCGCGATTCTCTGCTGGAGCATGCCATAAACTTTGTTTTCACCATGTTCACACGAAGCCCTACTTTAGCCGATTCCCTTTCAATAGCACCAAAAGCTCCCGTTACATCTCGCTTGAGACGCCCAATGATATCAATACCATCGGCATACCCAAGCAGCTGGACACATCTGGTTGTCAATATCGTGCCAGTCCGAGGAACATCAGCTTTTCTTATAATACTCTCCATCAGTAGATTGAAAAGCATACAAGACAGCGAATCACCTTGTCTGAGACCACGCTTGGTATTAAAGGTTTCGGAATGGTCATTTCCTACCTTGACAGAGCTGCTGGTGTTGCTCACTGTCATTCTGCAAAGCCGTATTAGCTTCGCAGGAATACCAAGCTCAGACATGGCGGCGTACAGGCGATCTCGCTGTGGGCTATCAAAAGCAGCCTTGTAGTCAACAAAAAGATGGTGGGTGTCAGTCTGACTCTCGTGCGATTTCTCCAGGATCTGGCGCAGTGTGAATATTTGGTCGATGGTGGACCTTCCAGGTCTGAAACCACACTGATAAGGTCCAATCAGTGCCTCAGAAAATGGTTTCAACCTTTCACACAGTACGCTCGTTAGAGCCTTATATGCCACTGGCAGTAGACTGATGCCACGGTAATTTGCCCGCAGCGTGGCATCACCCTTCTTCAGGACCGGACAGATCAGGCTAAGGTTCGAATCGTCGGGTATGCTCTCCACTAGCCATACATCGCATAAGAGTTGGTGCATACACCTTACCAACTCTTCGCCTCCAGCCTTGAACAATTCAGCTGGCAAGCCATCAGCACCTGCAGCTTTATTGTTCTTCAGCCGCTGTATTGCGGCCTTGACTTCAGCATGGCTAGGGGTCGGTATATCGACCTCGTCGTTGATTGGGGTTTGTGAATCACTTTCTCCAGAATTAGCATCCAAGTCATCGCCCTCGAGAAGTGATCCCTCCATACCTTAACGCGATCCTTGCATCTGTGACCAGGTTTCCATCATCATCTCTGCAGGCAAGCCCACCAACTCTGTACCCTTGGGTAAGGCGTTTTACCCTCTGGTAAAAGTCACGGGCATCATTCCTGCTTCTGCTACACTCGATTCTCTCACACTCCAGCCTTTCTAATTCTCTTTTCTTGCGTTTTAAAAGGCGTTTCTCCTCCCTTCTCTTAGCCCTGTACGTCTCTACTACTGTCCGCGTAGCTCCAGATTGAAGTGTTCGCCTATATGCTGCGTCCTTCTTTCTAGTAGCTTCCCAGCACTCTTGGTCGTACCATGGATTCCTAGTTGGGGGCGTTGGAATCCAAGCACTTCCTCCGCCGAAGCTCGTAGTGAGTGCGATATGTGCGCCCACAGTATACAGTATTCATTGTAGTATATGTCACAGTTGTTCCTCTTCTTGCTGCCCTGTCCCATCCATCGCATTTCCTGGATGGCGGTAATGTCGGCCTTGCATTTTTTGAGGGTATCTGCTAGCTGTTGAGCAGCACCGGATCTGTACAGTGTACGTACATTCCAAGTGCATACTCTCAAATCATAGTCCTTTTTCGTTTGCGGTGGTCGTCAACGTTGTTTGGGGTCCTTTCCGAGGCAATTTCTGCATCTTTCATTGAGTGAGTTTTTTTCCATGGGTAGATCTTAAGTCCTACGCCAAAAACCTAATTTAGAGGTTTAGGAAGCCCGCCGCGCGCTTTGGTTTACCACCCAATGGGTATTGAGTGGTAATCCAGGAGGAACCACGTGGAGGTAGTGCGTCGACTTGAAGAAAGAAAGCACAAGGATCATGCTGGCAGTCACCAAGTTGAAAGCAATCAGTCACTTTACCTTGGCTTCTCACTCCCAATCCTCCCAAGCTCCTTGGTTCGACATATTCTTGAATGCAGCGGACCTTTTCGGGGTCAGTTTTTGCCCCACCTCTGGTAACAATAAAGCCTATGTACTCAACGCTCTCTTTGAAAAATTTTGTATTTTCCCGTGACACCCTCATGATGGTATCAAGTAAACACTTCAGCACCGTGTCTATGTGCTTGACATGGTCGACCTCATTCACAGAGAATATGATCTCGTCATCTACGTAAGCATAGCAGATTTTGCCGATCTGTTCTCTAAGGATATCGGCAATGGCCCTTTGGAAGATGCTTCCCGCATTCTTTAACCCGAAGGGTAGGCGACAGAATTCATATTTCCCTTCGTTTGCCGAGAAGGACGTTTTTTCGCGATCTTGTTCTGCTAGGTAAATCTGGTGATATCCTGATTTTGATCTATGCTTGTGAAATACCTGGCCTTTCCTAGATTCGCTAGGATCATGGGAATGGTCGGCATTGGGTAACGATCGGCCACAGTACGCTCATTTAGCTTCCTGTAATCGATGACCAGGCGTTTATTTTTGTTCCCTTTGTCATCGCTTCTTTCTTGTCAACAACCCAGGTTGAGCTGTTATATGGAGTATCTCGACGGTCTGATGATTCCATCTTTTAAAAGTTGCTTTGACTTCGTTATTTACGAACTCTGTCACACCCATTGGGTGTGGGTAAAGTTTTGAGTAAATGGATTCGTCCGTCTCTGTCCTAATTGTGGCTACAACTGAGGTGTTTAAGGGTAACCCCTTGTTAGAGGTCGAAAACGCCTTGTTCCTTTTGATAACCATGTCTTTGAGCTCCTTTCCGACTAAATCTGGCACTACTATATCATTGACGTTAGTGAAGTTGATGCTAGCACAATCATGATACTCTATTTCTTCTAGTTTATTTAGATATTTTAAGGTGCTGTTTTCAAGGTCTGACTTTACTCCAGCCAGCGTTAGCAGGTCGAGGCCTATGATAGCGCCAAATGACATCAGCGTGTCTAAGAGGAAGAACGGAGGGACTTGTTACACTACCTTTTTAAGCTCGTTTATGGGCCTGACGTAGTTCTTAGCTGCTTCTGTGTCTATCGGAATTCTTAAAGTTGTCCCAGCCAACTGTCGCTTGATAAACGGCAGCCGGGAGCGTTCTCTAAAAAATGTAATGAGTCGTTGTCACCTATAGATTCGTTATCGTCGTCAATTTTGGCTACAGCATCTGATGCAATCTCTTCATACCTTCAGTCTTAGTCAGCAGGGTCGTTTTGAGCTATGTTGTTAACACGCTGGCATCTCGCGCCTGTTACCCTGTCCGACATGTTTAGTCGTTTCTGAGCATGAGCGCAGCTGTTTTGGGGATGCCGATAATCAGTGCGCTGTCTAAATTTGGACAGAGTCAATTTCCATCGGTTCTGGTGGCTGTTCTTGACCTTGTTCTTTGCTGCTTTCTAGGTGATTCCGTTGCTTTTAAAAAAATGTGGGTTCCTTTCCTGATTCCTATCATCTCTGTTACTTCTGTCTGGCTTAGGTTATGCGCGACTTTTGCTAATCATAATGCATCGGCCCTAACTTCTTCGTTGAGAAATGAAGCTTGCTGAGGTTCGTGTGCCATCGAAATCTTATTTGTCATCAAGGTCAACTTACGTTCGACCTCGTCATAGTAGCTCATAAGGCTTAACTCGCCTTGCCTAACCATCTCTAGCCCATGTCGCAGCAGGCGCAACGATGTTTTGTCCGCATATTAATCATTTAGGACTGTGGTATGGGATACCAGCAATGGTCTTGCTGATCCCCGAATTTTATTCTTGATTTTTGTAACGGCTTGTTAATGGGCGCTACTGCCGAATGGCTTAAAAATTTCGTTGACGTCGGTGGCCGAAAACTAGTCAAAAGTATTTACACACTTTTTTTTCGCTAGAAAAGTATTTACACAAGACTTTGAGCTAATTTTTTTCAACTTTATTTAACATTTTAATTTAAAATTTGTATGCAATTTTTTTATTTAAATAGTTAATGTTTATTAATTTTTGGTAACACCACCCTTAGCATCATAGACAGCTTGTAATCTCTCTGGGATTGATGCAACCAACCTGCGAGCAAATTCAACCGTTAATAGTTGACCAAATATCCTTAATTTTCTTAATGACGTTTCCTCATTATTTCCGATTCTTTGTAACGTTAGGCGAACGACAGATTATAAGGTTATTCAATGGAACTAATTAGTTATTATTTTTATTATTATATATTAGTGTCATATTATATTCTAGAAGGCTCGGAAATGCCGATAATATACTAGAAAATAAGAGCACAAGGAGTGCACAAGAAGAAAGAATAGTTTTTATTGAGGCAGGTCTGAAACTCCGTAGGCAAGCAGATGACAGAGAATTCGCCTTGAGTCGATCTTAAGACGAATTCGCTGACATCGGCGATCCGCGACGAGCGAAAGACGAAGAGGAGTTGGTATATGAGCAATAGCCAAACGGGAAACACGCGAGTATAAAATAGTGATCCACTTACATAACGAACAAGAAGGAGGAATACGGACAAAGGATTCGAAAGGTAAACAAAGGTAAACGCCTTTAATTAAAATTACTTTTTAATTAATATTGCAATAAAATGTTTCTTTTATATTTAAATTAATTAAGGTAAATGCCTTTAAAATTAAAGTTTGAGAGTTACTATTTTTATCCAGTTATTAATTAGCCATGCCCAGGGTACAAAACATTATTTTACTTTTTTGACCCCGATATGTGCATACCCGTACCACGGTAAAAGTTACTGGTGCGCCGTCGTGACGAGTTTTGTTGTTGCTTCACTTAGAGCGTTCGCGTTCTTTTCTCCGTGCCCTTCGTTCTCACTGAGCGGCCCGTTCTATCTCTCTTTTGGAGTGTGTTGGTGTTGTATGCAGCTAGCGCTGCGCTTGCATTGCTGTTGTTGCTGCCTAAGCACCATCTCTTCGTTTCTTTCGTTTTATGAGCGCTTGCACTAGCGTTACCCTGTTTTGTTTATTATACGAGATTACTCTGCTGTGCAAAGATTAGGCGGGGCTTTAATTCGCTAAGATCTCCGCCTTTTTCTCTTGGGTAGAGCTGCTGCTCGGAGGCCACTTGTAAATGTGCAATTATTGCAAGGGTATAAACTCGGTCTAGCCAGGGTTCACAGTACAAGAATACTTGTATAGGTGTTCTACCCGCGTAGCTAAGGGTGTGGAAGGAGCAAATAAGAATTCAAAAATGGGTTCAGTCAGTGTATTAAAATCCTTCAGCAACTTACTTAGCCTATTAACTAACATATAGGGTATGTCTACGTCTATATTCTTATATGCGAAAGAGAAAGAAATACAACTGGGGAAGACGAGGTTATCGTCCCGCGTTTAGTACTCTTTAGTGTGGTGAATGCCTACACTAAAGAATACTTTGATACCGGGTTGATGTCTTAGCAATTATATTTTGGTTTAGATTAGCGAGTGATTTGTGGATGCTTTTGTTAACGTCCCTAAAGTTTAGATTTGGTGTTGTTAGCTGGGGTGCAGTTGTTGTTCTTTTGGCTGCTTTGTCTGCGATTTCGTTGCCTGCTATTCCGACGTGGCTTGGCACCCAGAGTATTTTTATTTTTGGGTAATATCTAGTTATTTTTTCGCGAATTTTTGAGGGATATAGCGTATCGTTGTTTATGTTTAGTATTGCATTGATTGCCGATTTGGAGTCCGAGCAAATACATGAGTTTTGTGGGAGTAGTAGGATTGTCATTTCTACTGCCTCGAGTAGAGCGATAATTTCCGCTGTGTAGATCGAGGAGTAGTGTGGTAAAACCGCCAGCTTATAGATTTTTTGCTCAGTTGCGATTGCGTATCCTATTATTTCGTGGTTAAGTGATCCGTCCGTGTAGAAAAATTTGTAGTCTCTTAGTGTATGTTTAATTTCGCTGAATGTCCCATTGTACAACAGATACATCTGTTGGTTTGTGGTATTGTGTCAGTTGTGTGTTAATTGAGTCTGGGCTCAGGTTCCATAGTGGGTTTGATTTTTGTGTTTCTTTTGTCTGAGTGATGTCTAGGATTCTGCAAATAACGAAACATCTTTTTATGGCTGAGTTTCTGTACGGTCTGGTGTGTTTATTTTTTAATAAGTTCTGTGTTATCGTTTTTAGGGGAGAGTCTATTGGTTGTGAGATTAATTTGAAAATTTTAGCTTGTAGTTGTTGGGTTTTCGTTTCTATTGGTGGTATATTAGCTTCAAAATATAAGTTGAAGGTTGGTGTTGAGTAAAATCCACCTATTACGGTTTGGATTGCTGTGTTAAGTGCTGTTCTGACTGGTCTAAGAGTTTTATTATACTTGCTTACTTATACTTATGCTTATCTAGTTATACTAAAAGTAATTGATGTTGGCCTTTATCCCGGCCTTACACTTTAAGAGCGAATGAGACAAAAGTAGGATGTACTTGTGCATTTCAAATGTCCTTGTCGTCCAAACAATACTGCAAAAGATATCGCTTTCTGTAAATAGTGCGTGGCTGGTTATGTTCATTAATGAAGTTGGGAGTGCGAATATGATTTCTTCATGAACATATCATAAATCATAAAAAAGGAGAAAGGAGAAGAAGATCTTGTTCAGACGCAAGAATCGAGATCTTGAAATGCGCGAGTGTGAGAGAGTTGAATGTTGAGTGTTGTAGAGGCAGGAATGACGCTCGAGACTTTTACCAAAGGGTTAAACGCATGATCCAAGGTTTTAAGATAAGAGGGATTTCCTGTAGAGATGACGATGGAAACCTGGTCACAGATTCTCAAAGTACACTAAGGGTTTGGCGGGATCACTTCTCAAGTTTGCTGCAGGGCGACAGCCCGAGCGCTGATACTGGAGAAGACGATTGACTGACCCCAACGAATGAGAATATTGATGATATGTAAGTTCAAGTCGCGATTAAGCGATTAAAGAGTATTGTAATTTCACTGTTTTCTATTTAATAAAAGGTCGGTTTTAAGTTTTGTTATAATTCACTTTGATTTAATTTTTTTATATTTACGCACGCACAACCAGCCTCTTTAACAATCGCACAAGAATAATAAGGATAGTTATCGATACATAAAACAAGATAGAGCTGGACAGTGTGACCATGTTAGTTTTGGTAACATATTCCAACACGCCCCCTCAAAATTAAAATTTCAAATATTCATTAGTTTTTAATATGCTGGTGTGCATTCTGGGGAGTTACAATATAATGATCCAGCATTTACTGCATGGATTGGGGAAAACCCAGAAAAACTCAATCAGATCATTCTTAATATATTATATAAGATTTCTTAGCTTAAAATTGTTTTACTTCATGTAAATTATAAATTAATTTTTGGTAATATTTCATATTTCATTTTCAGTCATTTATGCTAGGCTAAATTATAAACATAGGACTTCATTTAAATTTTTTAATGTTTTAAAGTATTTCATAATTTCAAAATTATTTTAATTAACTTATTAAACAAAATTTATATTAAGCCCATTTGGCTTCTTAGGGCGATGAATCTTCCTGTTGGCAACGGCTTGGTTAGAATGTCAGCAAGTTGAATTTCTGTGGGTATATACTCAATAGAAACAATATTATTCTCAACCTGTTCTCTAGAAAAATGGTATTTTATATCAATATGCGTAGATCTTTTATGACATGAGGGATTACTAGCAATGCTTATGCACCCTTGATTATAATCGAACATTTTTATATTATAAGGCTTCTCTAACAGCTTCGAACTAAGCCATATATTCTGCTTCAGTTGATGAAGCAGCTACTGAAACTTGCCTTTTCGTATTTCAACAGATTAAGTTGGAGTTAAACATTTTAAATATATAACCTGTGGTACTCTTTCTATCATTTTCATTCCCACCCCAGTCAGAGTCAACATAGCCTGTAAATATATTTTCATAATTTGTATTTTTCGTGAAAGCCGATTTCATTTCAACGGTTCCTTAAAAGTATCTTAGAATCATTTTTAAACATTGCCATAATTCGGCATTATTTTTATTAGTTGTAAAGGGGCAATTCTAGCTAACGGGTACGGGCTCAGTCTAGCCAGGGTTTTTCTCTACAAGAATATTTGTAAGGGGTGCCCTACCCGTGAACTAAGGGCGTGGAGCTGACAACGAAAGGAACTCGAAGATGGCGGCTTGTAGTTTGAACAATCTTTATTGGGTTTTCTTAGTTTCTAATTTGACTAATTTGTTAACATACAGGGTATGGCCTCGCCTATACTCGAGTATGAGGAAGGAGAGAAAGGCATAAGCCAAGAATGTTAGAGGTTATCGTCCCGTGATTGGCTACTCTTAGTGTGGTAAACGCCTACACTAAGAGAATACCCTGTACGACGGAAAGATAGCGAGGGGCTAATCGACGTGCCGTTAGCGCCCGAATGGTGCAGACTCTAGGGGTCACGTAAAGGTCAGATGACGCTTGGTAATGTAACGGCACATGCGCGGCGAGCGTGGAATACCGTACGCTCGGGCATGTAGGATACGCACCGTTACAACCACCTAGAATACCTCACTTGCTCTAACAGTATGCGAGGTATGATTTAGTCGACTAATTTGGTTATGTCTTACTTGGTGCTCCGTTGGATCGTTGGCCCCTTTTCCACGTCGTGAGGTCTTCCTTGGATATCTTGACTTATGGCAATTGTCACTGCGGCTGGAGAAACGCTCGACAGTGTTTTACACGCACAGTCTGGTTAAAGTTCTTGTTCGCTTTTTGGTCCCGGACCGAATGCCTCATTCCTTGTCCAGCTTCGTCCATGAAGCCTCGCCTGTGCCTCTATCGGCTTTCGGGATTGCCCGAGCCTGTGGTGAGTCATGACTCCCTATCCTACTCTATCTTTCTACCGCGCTTCATGTGCTCCTATATTATCTTATATTCTATTGCGCTCCGTGCGCTCTAACTTTAACTTATACTCTATCTTATATTACTCGATGTAAGCCGGGCCTTAGGCCGGCCTTACATAGTGTAGCGACTTAAAATATTGACTGCAGTACTAATATCTGGTCGTGTACATAACATAATGTTCATTAAACAACCAATTAAATTTCGACAAGGTGCATCACATTTTTCTTCAGAATTCAATAGTTCATAATTAAGTTTAGTTGGGAGTGGTGTACTGACTGCTTTACAATGCTCCATTTTCAATTTACTTAAAACCTTTTTTATATATGCAGATTGACTTAAATATATTTTTTCTTCACAGATCTCTATCCTCATTCCAATAAAATACTTAATTTCGTCCATATCAGTCATTCTGAATTTTTTCATTAAATACATTTTAAAACTATTCATTCTTTCTAAATCTGAAGTAGCAATCACCAAGTCATCTACATATAGTAGTACATATATGTTCTTTTTAATATCGTTTTTATTAAGAATATATATAAAGCGGTCAACAGGTGAATTTACAAATCCACATTCTTATAATGCTTTCTCGAACACATAAAACCAGCATCTCGCTGCTTGTTTAAATCCGTAAATTGCTTTATTTAATTTACATACTTTGTCTTCACTATATGATACTCCTTCAGGAATTTTCATGTAAATTTCTTCTCTTAATGTCCCATTCAGGAAGGCAGTTTTCACATCCATGTGATGTACTTTGAAACCATATTGATTTGATATCGACATTATGAAGCGAAAACTGGAAATTCGCGCAACTGGTGCAAATGTTTCTTCATAATCAATTTGATATTTTTGGGTAAACCCACGCGCAACTAATCTTGCCTTATATTTTACAGGGTTTCCCAATTCATCGAATTTCAAAGTGAACACCCATTTGCTGTCAACAATATTTTTGTTTTCAGGCCTTTTAACAATACACCAGGTATTATTTAATTCATGGGCATTTAATTCTACTTTGATAGCTTCTTCCCAAGAACGTCTATCACTTCTACTTTGAATTTCTTCAAAGGAACTAGGAATATCATTAAGAATGGTGCAAGCATTTAATACATAATTATTAAGATCTGTTTCATCTTCATTATAAGAACATTTTGGTAGTTCTTCAATCTGTTACTTCGTCTAGTCGTAACTTCAATGAGTTGTTCATTACTTTCATTTTCATTAGTACTAAGAGGACTTTGCTGTTTTTGTCTGGACACCGTACTCTCATTCCGGCTTATTTCGTTGTATTTCTCCCTACTGACATTCAGAAGTTCTACATGATCACCATCCTTACTCTCATTTAGGACATCTGTTTGGTCATTTTCCTTACTATCATTCGGGAAGTTTGATTTATCTGATTCATAATTTTCCTTACTCTCATTCAGGATTTCTTTATGTTCATTTTCCTTACTATCATTCAGGCAATCAAATTGACCACTTTCCTTACTCTCATTCAGGAATTCCAGATCATATACGACAGCTCTAGAATTGACCATATTTGACTCATCTTTTATTACATCTCTTGCAACAACAAATTTTTCATTACTTGAATCTTATAATTTAAAACCATTTAGTACATAACCAACAAGTATGGTTTTGAATGATTTTTCGTCAAGTTTCCTCTTTCTATTTTTATTGTGAACATAAGCTGTTGACCCAAATATTCTTAGATGTTTTAAATATGGCTTTCTATCATGCCACATCTCATAAGGTGTTTTTGTGCAATTACCAAGTGCTCTACTTGGAAGTCTGTTGGTTATATATGTGGCTGTTAACACAGCTTCGCCCCAGAAGGTTTTATCTAGTTTGGCACCATTTACCATAGCACGCGCTACATCATCCTCTCCGAAACTCCATTTAACTGTGGTGTATATAGTACAGGTAAATGGTAACTAATCCCTCTCTGGACACAATATTCTCTCATATCAGTTGACAAATATTCCCTTCCATTATCTATATATAAATTTACTACCTTTAAGTTAAAATGCGCCTCACTTTTTGCTACAAAATCTTTAAACATTTTAAATACATCAAACTTATGCTTTATTAAATAAGTTACACAATAATGTGTAAATTGATCCACAAAAATTACATAATAATTTTTGTCATCAATTGAAGTAGGTGTTATGGGGTTACAAACATCTGAATGTATTACGAAGATAATAATATAATCTTTATTTTTCTGTTTGGCAAAAGGTAATCTAGCTTGCTTTCCATTAAGACAAGCTTCACATATTTCATTAACAGGTTGAACTTTGTCTAATAGTTTATTATCATTAAAGAAGTTTTTCTTTTTTATATCTAACATTTTCCCTCGGCTTATATGGCCTAGCCTCTCATGCCATAATTTATTTATATTTTTATTTTGCATATTTAATGTAAAAGCTGTGAATTTAATAATAGGTATTTAGCAACCATCAAACCATTTTTGGATATTTTCATTCCATTTTGGTTAAACTCTACCGTCATACCAGCCTCTTGCAGTCGCTTCACCGAAATTAGATTGTCGGGAACTTTTTGACAATAGAGAACATATTCCAGTGTTATTTGATTTCCATTATGCAGACGCACAATTCCTCGCTTCGTTGCATATATAAATTCTCCTTGCTTTGCCACAGCAATCTTAATAGGAGGCTCCAATTGGACTGAATCCATAAACAGATTTCTTTTTTTTTTTTGTTTTTTTTTTTGATTGCTTTGGTAAGCATTTTTATTTAAGAGCCGTCTTTAAGTGACAATTATTAAATTTTGTGATAGGGAACTTAACAAATAGTTATTTCATTTGGTGGGGCTATTAAAGTGGCTCCGAGATCTAGGGAGTGGGGTCCCAGGGGAAGCCTTCTTGTGGAGTTGCTATTGTCTAGCAGACCAATGGCAAGGTGATTTTCGTGGAGGTGGAGTCGTGTGATATAGTTGGAACTGCTTCGCACTATTTCGTCTTTGACCCATGGGAATTGGAGGGCGCTATGGATGCTGGCGTTGTCGTGAAAGATGTGG
>JAWNNK010000318.1:0-32384 GCA_035045065.1 Hirtodrosophila trivittata
TATGAGATTTTCTATGGAAGACCACACTTATATGATAAAGAGACGACTTTCAATAACGAATGTGACTATATACAAAAACATTATTAAAAAAATGAAGATTAGAATAAGTAAGTTAAACAATGAAAGAAATGAACTGGAAGATCTAGAAAAAAATAATGTGATTTTCAGAAAAGAAAATAGGAGGAACAAGCTCACACCAAGATTTACAAAGCATCAAGTACTACAAAATAAAGGTCAAGGTTCACAAATCAAAAATAAACAAGAAAGTGAATCCACCTTAAGTGTAATACAAAAGAAAAACTTATTTTGATTGAAAATTAAGGAAAACGTAATATTTTAATTTTCTATAAGGCATCCATAAGATAATTACCAGTTTAAATTACAGAATTTTTTATCGCTTAATAAAACCATATTATATTTCCTTGTGATCACACACTTAATTTTATTGTATTATTTAGACTTTAAATAATTAATAATAAAAGCTGTAGTAGTTTAAGCAAAGCGATGTTAAACACGATAGTTATGGAAAAAGGTTTGAACCCAATGAAAATTTTTTATGTAATGTACAATATATCTAAGAAAGTAAATTAACATTGATATTTGCCATTATATTCCAGAAGATACCTATTTGAATTACAATTTTCTAATAATTACATTCTATTTATATAATAGTTATTTAGCAAGCTTCCCACAACGAATATCTAAGACTGAAAAAAAATGTATAGGTTCACAACCGGAGGGGAAACCTTCGTTCGTACCATCGTTCCATATGTCATCACTCTGGTCTATACTGAACACCTAGGGAGGGCAAGTAACCATCTCAACTCCCGTCGAGATGTAATTTGAATCAGCCAAGACACGAATGATGCGCTTTGAGTGAACACGATCGGGAATTACTGTTAAACAAGTAAACGACTTAAAACTAAGAGAGAACTGCGAAGCGGCGGACTGTGGTCGGCAGTTGAGTTGAAGCCCTGAGAACCCACAGACGGAAGTTTCATAATAAGAAACAAAAAAAGCCAATAAAACATGAATAAAAAAAAGTGGCCTTTAAAGCTTTGTGTTATTAGATGAAAAGTTCGAATCGACAGCAATACTAAGGTCACATATTGGTAACTGGCGCAGCCGTATTCTTACCTATTATTCCATATTAAAATAGTAAGTAAGTAAAAATCAACATTATAAATATGGATGTATGTGTTTGAACTATTATTTCAAAACGAACACACACAAAAATAACGGGAGCGTTCAGTTCAGTGCGAACAGACTGATTCCAAATAAATATGTAAATGTGAATATACGTATGTATATGTGTATAACGTATATAATGTACAATCAATAAAAAAACAATAAGAAAAATGTAAGTAATGTACATAGGTACTTGTACATGTTTCTGTGCATTATGTTATATCATAACAAAAAAAAAAATGCGCAAAGCCAACGCGACCGTTCAGTTCAGTACGAACAGACGAGCTCAAGCGACGCATATTTGCCTATGTATATATACATATATGCATGTATCCTTGAGCACATCTATCCTGTGGTTGTATCAACACCTGAGAAAACATCTCCTTGATGTCTCCATAAGCTAGAAGTCGGTCTTCTCTAAAGTGAAAAAGCACGGCCGGCAGTGACTTATAGTGCTGCTGTCTCTTGTCCAACTCTGAATTCAAAGATATATTCCCCACTCTGGCTGCTGCATCAAACACCAACCGAATTTTTCCCGGCTTGTTGTTTTCAATTCCAAAGTGCGGCAGATACCAATTCTTGTCGCTGTTGACTAAAACGACCTTATTACGCTCCAAGCGTCTGGCATATCCTTTGTTGACGTAAACGCGAATTTTTTCGGCGTAGGCTTGCGCGAAGTTAACGTCACGCTTCATGTTCTTCTCTATGGTAACTAGCCTTTTCTACGCCATATCGTAGCTTTTAGGCAACACAATGTTGCTACCCTTCCATAATAATCCTGTCTGGTAACGTTGCCCCACTATCACCGTGGTTTCATCGGGTATCCTTTGCGCGTGAACGTCATCGCTGGCTGCGACAGCGGGCTTCACACCAAAGTTCTCGATCTCGAAGTAGTCATTTACCATCAGTTCGACAGTGTCGTCTATCGACACTGCAAGTAGGCATGACTTCGGCGATGGCATCCTTGGTGGACCATTCACTGGCCCAAAAACTACTCATCTAAGTTCGGTAGCGGTGTCCATGTATTGTAAATCGTCTGGCAGGTCATTAAAAATAAAATCACAAGAACCCAACATGATCACCACTTTGCACAGAAGAGACGATTCAAGCAGACCTGGGAACGTCTGTTCTTATTAAAGGGAGGGTGGTTCATAAGGACAACCTTAAGTAGCAATTACTTACACGCGAGAAAATCGCACAAGCTAGGATAGATATTTAAACGCACAATTATCTTATTCCCTCTTTATGTATCTTTGCAGGACTAAACTTGCAGTCCTTTTATTGCTATGAGTAGTACATTGTCGGATTGTCGACTACTCCCACTCCAACTACATTCCAGTGATAGACGGGAAGGTATTGGTATGGGAACAAAGAGATTATTTAAGGCATTCGAGTAACCTGACAGAATTTGCTAGTATGATAGATGAGACGGCCGAATTAGCTAAATTATTCCCTCAATCGCATATGTGAAAGTTATTAGAAGTGAATGGAGATCATATTAGAAGTTTATTGTCCGTATTAAAGGTGCACGATAGAGTGGCAAGAAGTCTAGACTTCCTAGGCTCAGCACTCAAGGTAATAGCTGGCACCCCAGATGTGTCCGACTTTGAAAGGTTAGGTGGTCCGAATCACAGTTAATTGATGCAAACAATAGTAATTAATTCGGAAACACGCAATAAAATAATTAAACTCACAGATACGATAAATGAAATAATCGCATTTATATGAATCATTACTAACAAGAAATAGAATGTTAATAAACTAAGTTTCAAACTTGATACTCACAATTACATTAGCTAAAGCCGATATAATAAATCCCACTATTTTTGATCATGAAGATTTGGAGACAATTTTAAAGGAACTCCCCTAGAGATACCCGTAGTTAGCCCAAGTGAAGCATCCAAAAATTAAGATACTACAGTCCGAGAATATAATTTTTATATTCATAGCCTACCCTAGAATTAAATTTATCTGTACCAGATTCATGATTTTCCCGATATCACATCAACATATCACACTGCAGCTTACAAGATAACACCATAGTCGAATGCAACGATGCTGTCCTAGCAGTTAACGAGTTCGTTGCAACAACATTCGCATCCATTTGTAAGTTAACAGCACAAGACACCTGTGCACGAGCACTGCACGCTGGCGGCGAGGCCTCCTGACGTACGCAGCCAAGCCATCTGGAGCCTATTTCGCAAGTAGATGATGGAATTATAATTATCAACGAGAGCTCAGCAAGGGTCAGTACAGATGATGGCCCCGAGATTGTCACAAGCGGAACACACCTTGTCACCTTCCGCTCCTCCGCAATCATCAATGGCACGAAATATGTGAACCACCGCGAGATATTAAGTAAAACGTCAGGCATAGCGGGATCACCGCTACTTAACATCATTAGTCACGACCCAATTCTGAGTATGCCTCAACTCCATAGGATGAACAATGACAACCTTCGCGTCATCCAAGACATCAAAAACGAGTTTGCATCCATTGGCCCATTCAATACATGGATCGTCGTCGGCGTTGCCCTCAGGGTCATATTAAGTAGCCTTGTCACCATATGGCAAATCGCAAAGAGAAGACAAGCTTCGCGTGTGGTACGAAGGGCCGTCAACAACTACAAAATAACCGAGGACGGTCATAAACTTGAGGAAGGAATAGTTAACACATAAAAATTGCACACAAATAACTTTGTATAAGAATCTTGCACAACACTTATCTTTACCCATTTGCTCCAAACATAATCCGCTGACGCATGAGTTCAGTGCCCCGGTCACTATGGTCAGCAACGGTAACCTGATACTTGACTATGCTGCAAGTGCCTGCGTTATCACTTATGCCGAGTCACCTTGCCGGCTGTAGCTTTGTAGCTTATGGGTTCCGCCTTTAGGCTAATTCAATTTACTACTACAAGTTCAGTTTTGTGTTAAGCGTTTACGAATAAACTCGCACTAGTCCGGCACGCTGCCGACAAATATTATTGTTTTATATTACTACCACGTTACTGAGCCGCAAGGCTTGTAATCAGCAAAGGGGGCGAAGTCAAGCCCTCCACCGTAATCGTCGTAAGGAGACGGACACGTACCAATGAAATACGTAACCACCGTTGGATCGAGGGACGGAGCAACTTCCGCATCGCTGGACCAGCAAACTTCACTTACTGGCGCCCAACATACAAGGATCACCACCCTAGTTAGACATAAATTTACGCTATTCCACACACCATGTAAGTTCATTTGAAATTGGCTTCCAAATTAAACATACACCAAAATTAAAAAAGAAAAAATTCACCGCTGACAGTAGCAGGTGTAATTGTGAATGTGTTAAGTTAGTCTGCCTGAAAATAACAAAATAAAGTCCCACGAGTAATTAAATTTAACAGCCTTGTAAAATTTATGCTGTGTGTTATATCTATGCGGCTTGACTAAAGTAAATACTGCTTATTAGACACATAAAGCAAGTGCAATAATATCAAAAGTCATACTGCACTTCTGTTGCTCTGAGAAAATAGAGTTAAAACAGTTCATTTTAACACAAATACAAAAGTCGCTGCTAAGAATTTGTTTTATGCACGTGAGCATATGAGTTGGTTAGACGCGTTAAATAATATAAAGACCGAGTGCGATAGTGATATTGACTGGGACACTGAATACAACAACAACCAAGCAGATTTTAGCCAGGTGCAGAACCAAGCGAAGTTCGCCATGGACGCAAACCAGGTACACGCATTAATAGTATCCGCTGTTAGCGAAGCATTAGCGCACCAAGAGCGGAGGTTCCAATTTCAGCTTAACGCTGTGAGTGAGCGGTTAAGTAGCTTGTGTGTCGAAGCATTACAAGTTGAACCCTATAAAAGAATTTCTGCGGACCCACAGATCGAGTGTAATATTCCACTGGCCATAGTAAAATTTGTCCCAGAATTTGAGGGCGGGTCAGACGAGTACGTGGCATGGAGGCAATCAGCCGTTAATGCGTACGAGTTATTCAAACCTTATATCATTACCAAGCGGTAACAATCATTAAGAACAAAATTTGAGGAGCAGCCAGAGCGGTATTAGTATCACACAATACTGTCCTGAACTTCGATGCAATCATAGCTAGACTAGATTGCTCCTACGCTGACAAAACCTCACTACGACCTCTGAGGCAAGGCCTCGAAATGGTTAGACAAGGTGACTTGACACTAATAGAATATTACGACGAAGTTGGGAGGAAGCTAGCTCTAGTTACGAATAAGGTCATAATGACACATGAAACAGTGCAGGCAACGCTTCTCATCGATGAGGTCAGGGCCGACGTGCTCCAGGCCTTCATTTCAGGTCTTAAGAAATCCCTCAAAGTCATTGTTTTTCCGGCTCACCCAAGGGACCTATCATCTGCTTTACATTTGGCTAGGAAGCAGAAGCCAGCATTGAGCGCAGTATGTTTTCGGCCTCATACGCCAAAGCCATGGCAGAGAGAGAGAGCAGGTAAAAGAGGACCTTAGAAACCGGCCCCATGCTATAAAGGGCAATCATAATAGGGACGAACGGGGCAATGAAAGAAACCCTCACTTTACCAGGAAACAGCAAAATAGCAATGGTTACCAGGAGAAAAGTAAAAGAGATGAGCAGGGGCAAGCCCCAAAGCCAATGGAAATTGACTCTTCTTCTAGGTTTAGCCAGCGCACTAACTTCTCCAAACCTCAGAACAGCAATGAACAGGCTCAGAAAAGACCAAACAAGTCCGATAGAGTGACGGATCCAAGGCGCCAAACGCTAGACAATGTTATTCAAAATGCCTCAGAGGCTGAGGACATGAGATATGAAAAGGCAGCAGAGGCTGCTGTGATTGAAAATGAGGAAGACGCCGAGTCGCTGTGCGACAATGACTCGCTGCATTTTTTAGGGAACGATCCCGACTGCCGTACACAAACGACACAAACAAATGTCTTATGAAAATTGTTGGCCAAGTTTCACCGTTTTTTACGCTTGACACACTAAGTTCATTTGATGCCATTAGAGGCTTTGATTTGTTAACACAAGCAGGGGCGGCATTGGACTTACAAAAGAGCACTATTCGATACCAAAACAAATCAGAACAGTTGAACTTCCATTACTGTGACAGTGTAAGCTTCAAAGATGTTAACGACATAGTAGTGCCCATGTCCATCAAAAAGGAATTCAAAGGCATGATGTTGAAAAGGTCAAGGGCGTTTTCGAACTCTAACGAGGCGCTACTCTTTAACATTTCGGTCACTTCCACGATTCGCACTATAGATAACGAACCAATCTATACCAAACTATATCCGTACCCAAATGGAGTCTCTGATTTCGTAAACAACGAAATCAAGCAATTACTTAATGATGGTATCATTAGACCATCAAGATCCACATACAACAGCCCTGCGAGGGTTGTTGATAAAAAGGGTTTGATAACGATGGTAATGAAAATAAACGGTTGGTAATCGACATTAGGAAGCTAAATGAGCGAGCAGTCCAATGATACTTGCGAATCTAGGAAAGGCAAAGTTTATCACAATCCTAGATTTAAAGTCGGGGTACCAACAAATTTACCTAGCGGAACAGGACCGCGAAAAAACATCGTTCTCGGTACACGGTGGAAAGTATGAGTTTTGCCGTCTACCTTTTGGGTTGAAAAATGCGGGAAGCATTTTTCAAAGAACCATTGACGACATTATGAGAGAACACATAGGGAAAATATGCTATGTTTACGTGGATGACGTCATAATTTTTTGCTAAAAGCGAGGTTGGACATGTGAAACACATCGATACGATTTTAAAATGCTTATGTCATGCCAATATGAGGGTATCACAAGAGAAAACGAAAATCTTTAAAGAGAGCATCGAATTCCTGGGTTTTGTAGTAACCAAGAACGGGGCGAAAACTGACCCTGAAAAAGTTAGGGTTATACAGGAATACGTTGAGCCTAAAAATTTGTTTAGTTTACGATCATTCCTTGGCCTAGCTAGTTATTACAGGGGTTTCATTAAAGACTTCGCGGCAATAGCGAGGCATTTGACCACAATCCTCAAAGGAGAAAATGGTTCGGTGAGTAAACATATGTCCAAGAAAGTGAAAACTGAGTTTAATGAAACTCAACGAAACGCCTTCAAAAGTCTGAGAAATATACTGGCATCCGAGGATGTTATTCTCATGTACCCGGACTTTAAACAGCCTTTTGGCATCGGTGCAGCTGTGTCTCAGGGAGGGAAACCAATTACCATGATTTTGCGAACGCTGAAACAAAGCGAAACGCAAATGAAAGGGAGTTGTTAGCCATCGTCTGGGCTTTAGGTAAATTGCAAAATTACCTGTATGGCTCAAAAGAGATAAACATTTGTACAGACCACCAACCACTTACTTTCGCTGTCTCCGACAGGAACACAAATGCGAAAATCAAAAGATGGAAATCATTCATTGATGAACACAATGCAAAAGTGTTCTACAACCCGGCAAAGAAAATCTCGTTGCAGATGCCCTGTCCCGGCAGAATGTGAACAATTTGGAAAATGAGGTGCAGTCAGACACTGCGACAATTCACAGCGAAATATCGTTAACCTACACGATTGATTCGACAGAAAAACCTTTAAATTGTTTCAAGAACCAGTTCTCGAAGCAGCCAAATTCCCGTTAAAAAGAGACATCATACTTTTTGGCAAAAAAATACGTCACCTGATATATTTCACAGATTAAAACACCTTATTTGAAGTGATTAAACCACTTATAAATACCAACTCAGTGAACGCGATTTACTGTGATCTGCCAACGTTAGCCAGTATACAACGTGTTTTGGTGTTAAATTTTCTGGCAACTAAGTTCCAAGTTCAACTAAGGCATTGCAAAAATATTGTTGTGGACATTACAGACAAAGGAGAACAAATTGAGATCATCACCACAGAACACAATCGCGCGCATAGGGCCGCCCAGGAAAATATGAAACAAATCATTCGTGATTATTATTTTCCGAAAATGGTGAAGTTAACCAATGAGATAGTGGTAAACTGCAAGACATGTACAAAAGCAAAATCCCGACAGGCACCCAAACAAACAGATGCTGGGGGTGACACCGATTCCATCATACGCTGGAGAAACGCTCCACATTGACATTTTTTCAACGGACAGAAAATCATTCCTTACTTGCATTGACAAGTTCTCGAAATTTGCTGTTGTACAACCGCTCGCGTCTCGCACAATCATGGATGTAAAAGTACCCATTATTCAACTTCTAAATCTGTTTCCCCAAACAAAAAGGATTTATTGCGACAATGAGGCCGCTTTCAATTCGGAGACAATTAAATCACTTTTAAAGAACGGATATGACATAGACATTGTGAATGCACCACCTCTTCACAGCTGTTCAAATGGACATGAAGAACGTTTTCACGGCACTCTTGTAGACATAGCTAGATTTTTTAAACTTGAAATAATGTCTGAAGACACAGTCGAGTTAATCTTGAGGGCAACAATAGCCTACAATCGATCCATACACTCGGTCACAGACAAGACCCCGATCGATGTAATTCTCGCGGTGTCTAGCGAACTTAGGCAGGTCATTAAAAATAAAATCACAAGAACCCAACATGATAACATTAAAAGATCTAACCCGAGCAGGCAAAATAGAGTTTTTGAGGTAGGCGAAAAAGTGTTCGCAATAAACAATAAAAGGCTAGGAAATAAGTTAACACAACTTTGCACAGAAGAGACGATTGAAGCAGACCTGGGAAAGTCTGTTCTTATTAAAGGGAGGGTGGTCCATAAGGACAACCTTAAGTAGCAATTACTTACACGCGAGAAAATCGCACAAGCTAGGATTGATATTTAAACGCACAATGATCTTATTCCCTCTTTATGTATCTTTGCAGGACTAAACTTGCAGTCCTTTTATTGCTATGAGTAGTACATTGTCGGATTGTCGACTACTCCCACTCCAACTACATTCCAGTGATAGACGGGAAGGTATTGGTAAGGGAACAAAGGGAACAAAGGGATTATTTAAGGCATTCGAGTAACCTGACAGAGTTTGCTACTATGATGGATGAGACGGCAGAATTAGCTAAATTATTCCCTCAATCGCATATGTGAAAGTTGTTAGATGTGGATATAGATCATATTAGAGATTTGTTGTCCGTATTAAAGGTGCACCATAGAATGGCAAGAAGTCTAGACTTCCTAGGCTCAGCACTCAAGGTAATAGCTGGCACCCCAGATGTGTCCGACTTTGAAAGGTTAGGTGGTCCGAATCACAGTTAATTGATGCAAACAATAGTAATTAATTCGGAAACACGCAATAAAATAATTAAACTCACAGATACGATAAATGAAATAATCGCATTTATATGAATCATTACTAACAAGAAATAGAATGTTAATAAACTAAGTTTCAAACTTGATACTCACAATTACATTAGCTAAAGCCGATATAAAAAATCCCATTTTTTTTGATCATGAAGATTTGGAGACAATTTTAAAGGAACACCCCGTAGAGATACCCGTAGTTAGCCTAAGTGAAGCATCGAAGATTAAAGTCCTACAGTCCGAGAATATAATTTATATATTCATAGCCTACCCTAGAATTAAATTTATCTGTACAGAGTCATGATTTTCCCGGTCCATCACATCAACAATCAACATATCTTTTAACACCATGTATATTAACACCATAGTCGAATGCAACGATGATGTCCTAGCGGTTAACGACTGTGTAGCAACAACATTCGCATCCATTTGTATGTTTACAGCACAAGACACCTGTGCACGAGCACTGCACGCTGGCGGCGAGGCCTCCTGACGTACGCAGCCAAGCCACCTGAAGCCTATTTCGCAAGTAGATGATGGAATTATAATTAGCAACGAGAACTCAGCAAGGGTAAGTACAGATGATGGCGCCACAATTGTCACAAGCGGAACACACCTTGTCACCTCCCGCTCCTCCGCAATCATCAATGGCACGAAATATGTGAACCAGCGCGAGGTATTAATTAAAACGCCAGACATAGCGGGATCACCGCTACTTAACATCATTAGTCACGACCCAATTCTGAGTATGCCTCAACTCCATAGGTTGAACAATGACAACCTTCGCGTCATCCAAGACATCAAAAACGAGTTTGCATCCATTGGCCCATTCAATACATGGATCGTCGTCGGCGGTGCCCTCAGTGTCATCTTAAGTAGCCTTGTCACCATATGGCAAATCGGAAAGAGATGACAAGCGTCGCGTGTGGTACGAAGGGCCGTCAACAACTACAAAATAACCGAGGACGGTCATAAACTGGAGGGGGGAATAGTTAACACATAAAAATTGCACACAAATAACTTTGTGTAAGAATCTTGCACAACACTTATCTTTACCCATTTGCTCCAAACATAATCCGCTGACGCATGAGCTCAGTGCCCCGGCCACTATGGTCAGCAACGGTAACCTGATACTTGACTATGCTGCAAGTGCCTGCGTTATCACTTATGCCGAGTCAGCTTGCCGGCTGTAGCTTTGTAGATTATGGGTTCCGGCTTTAGGTTAAGATTTAATTCAATTTCATACCACAAGTTCAGTTTTGTGTTAAGCGTTTAAGAATAAACTCGCACTACTCCGGCACGCTGCCGATAAATATTATTGTTTTATATTACTTCTGAGCTACAAGGCCAGTAACCAGCACAGGGGGCGAAGTCAAGCCCTCCACCGTAATCGTCGTAAGAAGACGTACCAATGAAATACGTAACCACCGCTGGATCGAGAGACAGAGCAACTTCCGCATCGCTGGACCAGCAAACTTCACTTACTTGCACACCAAGAGCGAACGGGCATATCGAGCGCGCTAATCACATAGTGTTATCAATGCTATTGCCTATGACTGAAAATGAAAAACATTGGGACGAAAAGATACGGGCAATCCAATGGAGTATTAGCACAAATTTTACAAAACAACTAATTGTTCTCCTTTCCAGCTTCTATATGAGCCTCGCGACTCATTGCAGAATACGCAAGTGAATCTACTCCATACCATCGTACTTACCGAAACGGAGCTACAACATGTAAGGGAAAGTACTGCGAAAAGAGCAAATGATCATCGGGCCGAAGCCAAGAAACGTTACGATGCCAAGCATTCTAAACGAAATGTGTATGAACCAGGTAATCTAGTTCTTGTAGAAAATGAGCCGTACAGCACTTGAACGTCACGTAAATTGGAGCCGTGCGACAAAGGTCCATTTTTAGTAAGCAAGGTGCTTCCAAACGACCGATATCTCATTGAGGATATCCCAAATTCTCAGCGTACTCAAAGGCATTACAAATCGGTATACTCTTCCAACAAAATTAAACCATGGATCCAGATCCAACCAGACGACTTGGATGAAAGCGACGGAGATGATGAGAGCCAAAGCAGTGAATCTCGCGAGGGCGCTTCGAATTGTCAGGAAAGCCGAATGTACGCGTTTGCCAACTTTACTCGTCACAAGCAGTTATCGATAAGAACACCAGATATGCACTCGATAGGGGCACAGATAAAAAGAGCGTCTCTGGGTGAGAGTTTACAAAGGGAGTGTGTTTATTCTGTTTAAACACAATATAAGCTTGAATAGAATAATCTGTATTAACAATGAATAAACCATCAATATCCACCAAGACCTATACCACTCGAAAGTAATTGAATTGGCAGGGCTAAATATTTTACAGTGTTGGATTTTTCTAGCAGTTACCATCAAATTGAGATGCATCCGAAAGATACAAGCAAGACAGCATTTTTCACAGAAGGTGGACACCTTGAGTTCGTAAGAATGCCTTTTGGACTTACCAAGGCTCCAGGGTTATGTATAATGTGTTTGCTGACCTAAATGGCAAATATTGACACATATCTAGACGAAATAAAAATTTTTTCCGCGTCCCTTCAGGAACATATTAACGATCTAAGAGCATTATTTAAGAAAGTAAATAATGCTTACCTTAAAATTCAACCTGTAAATTCAGAGTTCCTGAGATAGGAAATCGAGTATTTAGGGCACGTGGTAACTGATAGGGGAATCAAACCAAAAAAAGATCAGTGCTATTAAATCGTTTCCGGTTCCAAAGACCACAAAACAAATAAAATTATATTGGACCTAGGCTAGAATATTTATAAAAGATTTGGCGACGATCACAAAACCCTTAACTCAGGTAAAAATTCTGTTAAAATAAGCGGAGAGTTCTTATCCGCATTTGAAATTTGTACAAACATATTATGCAATGATCCTTTGTTAAATGAAACAATAGCTATTTAAAGAGGGAATTTTATTCTCCACAGCCTAAACGCAAACGTCCCGATTTATTAACGATTGTGATGTCTGTTAAACCATGAAATACGATTGACAACCACAAAAATTGATTTATCAAGAAACAAATTCTCCTATGCAAATAATACACATTGACGTATACACCATTTATGCAGAAACACTTTTAGCAATTATCGATAAATTGCCAAGATTTGCAGCTTGATATCCGATTCCAGCTAGAAATAGCCTAAACATAGTTAATGCGATGAGAGCCTTCTTTGCTCTTTTCCGTATCCCTAGGAATCGTATCTGCGATCAAGGCGCAGAGTTTGCAGGAAGGGTATTTAAAGATTTCTGCCAACAATACCATATTCAAATTCACTTCTTTCAACAATCTTTTAGCAATTCAGCAGTAGAAAGAAAGTAGTTGCACTCTTCTTTAACAGAAATATATCGCATTATAAGAAATAAGCAAAAAAAGGAAAAGCTCGATTGCGACCATAACGATATTCTAACCGAAACATTAATTACATTCAATAATGCTATTCATTCGACAACCAAATACACTCCATATGAGATTTTCTATGGAAGACCACACTTATATGATAAAGAGACGACTTTCAATAACGAATGTGACTATATACAAAAACATTATTAAAAAAATGAAGATTAGAATAAGTAAGTTAAACAATGAAAGAAATGAACTGGAAGATCTAGAAAAAAATAATGTGATTTTCAGAAAAGAAAATAGGAGGAACAAGCTCACACCAAGATTTACAAAGCATCAAGTACTACAAAATAAAGGTCAAGGTTCACAAATCAAAAATAAACAAGAAAGTGAATCCACCTTAAGTGTAATACAAAAGAAAAACTTATTTTGATTGAAAATTAAGGAAAACGTAATATTTTAATTTTCTATAAGGCATCCATAAGATAATTACCAGTTTAAATTACAGAATTTTTTATCGCTTAATAAAACCATATTATAATTTCCTTGTGATCACACACTTAATTTTATTGTATTATTTAGACTTTAAATAATTAATAATAAAAACTGTAGTAGTTTAAGCAAAGCGATGTTAAACACGATAGTTATGGAAAAAGGTTTGAACCCAATGAAAATTTTTTATGTAATGTACAATATATCTAAGAAAGTAAATTAACATTGATATTTGCCATTATATTCCAGAAGATACCTATTTGAATTACAATTTTCTAATAATTACATTCTATTTATATAATAGTAATTTAGCAAGCTTCCCACAACGAATATCTAAGACTGAAAAAAAAAATGTATAGGTTCACAACCGGAGGGGAAACCTTCGTTCGTACCATCGTTCCATATGTCATCACTCTGGTCTATACTGAACACCTAGGGAGGGCAAGTAACCATCTCAACTCCCGTCGAGATGTAATTTGAATCAGCCAAGACACGAATGATGCGCTTTGAGTGAACACGATCGGGAATTACTGTTAAACAAGTAAACGACTTAAAACTAAGAGAGAACTGCGAAGCGGCGGACTGTGGTCGGCAGTTGAGTTGAAGCCCTGAGAACCCACAGACGGAAGTTTCATAATAAGAAACAAAAAAAGCCAATAAAACATGAATAAAAAAAAGTGGCCTTTAAAGCTTTGTGTTATTAGATGAAAAGTTCGAATCGACAGCAATACTAAGGTCACATATTTGTAACTGGCGCAGCCGTATTCTTACCTATTATTCCATATTAAAATAGTAAGTAAGTAAAAATCAACATTATAAATATGGATGTATGTGTTTGAACTATTATTTCAAAACGAACACACACAAAAATAACGGGAGCGTTCAGTTCAGTGCGAACAGACTGATTCCAAATAAATATGTAAATGTGAATATACGTATGTATATGTGTATAACGTATATAATGTACAATCAATAAAAAAACAATAAGAAAAATGTAAGTAATGTACATAGGTACTTGTACATGTTTCTGTGCATTATGTTATATCATAACAAAAAAAAAAATGCGCAAAGCCAACGCGACCGTTCAGTTCAGTACGAACAGACGAGCTCAAGCGACGCATATTTGCCTATGTATATATACATATATGCATGTATCCTTGAGCACATCTATCCTGTGGTTGTATCAACACCTGAGAAAACATCTCCTTGATGTCTCCATAAGCTAGAAGTCGGTCTTCTCTAAAGTGAAAAAGCACGGCCGGCAGTGACTTATAGTGCTGCTGTCTCTTGTCCAACTCTGAATTCAAAGATATATTCCCCACTCTGGCTGCTGCATCAAACACCAACCGAATTTTTCCCGGCTTGTTGTTTTCAATTCCAAAGTGCGGCAGATACCAATTCTTGTCGCTGTTGACTAAAACGACCTTATTACGCTCCAAGCGTCTGGCATATCCTTTGTTGACGTAAACGCGAATTTTTTCGGCGTAGGCTTGCGCGAAGTTAACGTCACGCTTCATGTTCTTCTCTATGGTAACTAGCCTTTTCTACGCCATATCGTAGCTTTTAGGCAACACAATGTTGCTACCTTTCCATAATAATCCTGTCTGGTAACGTTGCCCCACTATCACCGTGGTTTCATCGGGTATCCTTTGCGCGTGAACGTCATCGCTGGCTGCGACTAGCGGCCGGGCTTCACACCAAAGTTCTCGATCTCGAAGTAGTCATTTACCATCAGTTCGACAGTGTCGTCCATCGACACTGCAAGTAGGCATGACTTCGGCGATGGCATCTTTGGTGGACCATTCACTGACCCAAAAACTACTCATCTAAGTTCGGTAGCGGTGTCCATGTATTGTAAATCGTCTGGTCTTCATTGGCAATCCAAGATGTGCATGGTCCAAACCAATGAGAATCTTTGGTACCACATTGCTGTACGGTCTCATCTCTACAGAACGCTCCTTTACCTTTAGTTTGGACGTCACGTCAATCCATGCTCTGCATAGGCAGACTCAGGTTGAAAACGGCATACACGTTTTTGCAGCACGTGGCACTTGCCTTTGCCTACTAAACTGATTTGCAGGCTTACTGTATTGGTTGGTTCTCTGGTGGCCCTGCCACCAAACCATTGTACATTCTGTTACCTGCGCTCTCCTTTCAACCCCAGGTCACGCAGTAGTTCATCATCGAGCATCCGTTACAGATGAACGCTTGTCCAAGAGATCGTACGTATGCACTTGCTCGTTTGCTCCATATAACGTTACTGACAATATGCGAAATAGTAAGCGCTCTCCTTCTGGATCAACACAGCTTAAGTTCATCCTTGGCGCGGGTAAGGCATCCGTGGCTGGGACGTGCTCGCGGCAACGCTTTGGCATGAATTTTCCGTTTGGGTTCCTTGGGGTCAACGTCCATGATCGTACATATGAGGCTAGCAGAGTTCGTTAACCATGTACTAAAGTGGACAACCGTCGGATATGACGATATCATAATAGCCGTTCTGGCCCATTCCACCCTTGTGCTAGGTGGCAGTATACCAGTTCCACCATCAAAGTAGGATTTGCTTAGATGCTGCTCTGCATTGGATGCTTGTAGAAAAGTAGCAAGATTACTCGTGCGGATATCAAATGGCACAATCTTCTCTATGTTATGCTCTTGTATTTGCTGCACCTCTCTGATAGTGCTCAGCTGGCTACGTATCAGCTCTGGGCGACTATATCGAAAACGCAAGTATTCCATTATAGCACGTAACGTTGATCGGGTGTATAAGCAGTGACCTCACTGTCTCGCATGCATCACCCTTCTTTGCTTTATGAAGACGTTGCATGTTCTCCAGATCTGTACAGTTGTACGCCAGACTCGTTTCCGTAAACGCACATACAAATAATAAGCCCCAGGCTTTGACATCACATTACCTAGCGCTGACTGCGCAAGGTTCGCTGAGCAAGATGGCGTTGAGTGAATTGACGTCGTATAACATGTTCCAATATTCCAAGCTGTCCGGCTCACACCAATTTCCCTCGATTTAATGAGATCGGTACTCTCGGTCGGTATCGGTACTCAGCCTTTACTTCCGTGTGGGCTCCGCCTTGGCGGTGAACGCTGCAACTTGCGCATCTTTAATGTTTGACGCTGGCTGCGTCCCGATTACTCCTCTATAGCTGGGGTGGATGCCTTTGGGATGTGCTGTACGCCTCTGCACGTGCACTGTAACTTCCAAATGTTACACCACTTCTGAACGCCAGCGCAAGTTGTCCTTGCAGTATAATTACAATTAGTACTGTGAAAAAAAAGGTCAATTCGTTTCCAATAGAGAGCAGTGTTCCAATTTTAACACGCAAGGTTCATGGCTGTTGTTGCGGTGTTCAAGCTATGCCTTACAGCAGTCTATCAACCTGCTTTCTCTACGCTAACGAGAATAAGTAAAGCTTACTTAAACACGCGGCATCATGCCGGTTTCAATGTGCCCGCGTATTCAAAAGGGCTAAATCTATACAATTGTAACATTAACAATCGATAGCATTATTCGATCTGCGTCACTCCCAATCCAATGAAATAAATACATTTACCACTCGGCAATCCGCTTCGCTCTTGGAGCTTTCAAAACAACACTCATTAATAACATGATATTTGAATCTAAGGTAATGCCACTCGAAATGATGAAAGATCTTGTTACAACTAAGCTCATTAAAGTAATTCTTGAATGCAATAATTCTCCGCTTGCATTTGCCGTAAGGCGAATTCACAATGCAAAAAAATTCAATTCTGAAAATACCCTCATCCCTACACCGAGCACTCGAATCTATTCACAAACTTAACCTACACAACCAATTTCTCTGTTTAAAGATAAAATTCTCCCATGGTAAGAAAAAATATATATTAACACATAAAATATTATTAAAATCAACATCTGCGCTATCTATTTTCCGCCAAAAATTTCTTCAAATAAAAGATTCCCTGACATCACACTTATTTATATACACCGACGGCTCCAAATCTGGAAATTCAGTATTATTCGGTATAGTCTCCAATAATCTCTCCAATCCTTTTCTGCTTCGCTACTATTCCTCCATCTTTTCTTTAGAAATAATCGCTATTTGCAAAGCAATACGGAAAAATCCACCAGGATACCGGTTTAAGCCGTCGAGACTCCTCAAGATCATTCGTCTCCGCCTAGGTCACACGAACCTCACCCACAGACACCTTATTGACTGAAACCACAACACATCCTCTATCAAATGCCAACTCTGCAACACCAACACTCAAAACTCAGTCAAACACATCCTCTCACTCTGCACTCAATTAAACATATCCAGGCATAAGTACTTACCCAATACTGATCAAAGACAACAAACAACAAAAGACAACCAAATAAATCTAATTAATTTCCTAAGGGCATCAAACATACTATACGAACTATAATTATATTTCACTCATCTAATTAATCTTCAATTAATAACATATTTAAACAATACAAAGTAACAAAAAATAAATAAAAAAAGATAAAAACCAACCCATGTACATACCGCATAAATAATAATACAAGCTTAAAGGCAAAGTCGCTAAAACTTAGAATAAATTTAATTTTAACTGTAATTTTATTTACCTTTTAAGCTTTGTTGCTCTCGTTGAGTGCAGATGCAAACGCGGACGCTTAGCAAGCTTAAGTTATCAAAACAGCCAAGAACAATTTGCACTGCTAACCGTTAGTACGGTAAACCAAAAACTGTTTCGACGCGAGTGCATTTAAAACAACAGCTTTGTGTGCAACGGGATTTGGGCTTGCAGCGAATGCACTTGTTGCTGCCAAACAGCAAGTGTTATTCCTGATCGAAGAAACAACTGGTGCTACTAACTTCACTTATAAAGCAGTACGAGATGGTCAAGTGAGAGTCATGCTCGGGAACAGTGACCAGTATACAGCTCTCGTCAAGACTCTTGAAGAAAACGATGTGGTATTCCACACCTACCAGCTCAAGGAGGAAAGGGCTTACAGAGCTGTCATCAAGAATCTGCACCACAGCACCTCCATGGACTACATCCGCAGCGCTCTGGATAAGATTGGATACTCTGTGCGTTACATATCCAATGCCAAAAATCGCACCTCTAAGGCCCCCATGGCGATGTTTTTTGTGGACCTCGAGCTAGCCCCCAACAACAAAAAGATATTTGAGGTTAAAATAAATGAGGTAAACTATGCGAGGTAAAACTATGCAAGGCAATGGTAGTCATAGAACCTCCCAGGAAATTTGATGATCTCGTCTAATGCCACAGATGCCAGGAGTTCGGACATACCAGGCGCTACTGTCACAAGCCATTTAGGTGTGTAAAATGCAGTGGCATTCATAGATCATCCGATTGCACCAAGCAACGCAAAGCCTCAGACACTTGCGTACATTGCGGAGACAGCCACATTGCATCCTACATAAGATGCAGGGTATACAAAACCAAATTATAGGCAGAGGCGGATTTAAGCGGAGGCAAAGCAGGCGGTGGCCTGCTCGTAATTTTTTGAAGGGCGCCAAAATGACTGTTCATAAAAAAGCTCGCGAGAGCTGAAATCCAAACCAGTACACTTTTTTTCACGTTTTGAGTGAAAAACAATTTCGAATTTCCCGCGGTTAAAGTGGCATTAGTGACAGCTTTAAATTGAAACTGACGAATTTGCATATCGATACTTAAAAGTCGATTTTCGAGACTAGTCGATACAAGTATATTTGCGTTGATTTTTGATTTGTTCTGAGCAGTTCTAAGAAACTTTAAAAACATTGCTTCTTCAGCTTGCATATTAATAGTGAATACTGTGACTATTGCTTATAAAAAAACATGTCGGGAAATACTCAAAAAAAAACCAACAGGATTTGCTTATCGAAAAAAAGAAATTGAAAATGAAAAACAAAACAAAAAACAAGCGCAAGCCTTAACATCATTTCTTACTGTTCGTGATCCTGTAACTCAAAGTGATGCGGCACAATCAGAAACACATTCTGAAGCAATCGGAGAAACAAAAAAAACAGTAAGTCTGACAGATCGCGATGAAACTAAAAAGTTCCATATTTGATCAAATTTGGTTAGCTTATGTTAAATTAGGTTAACCGAATTAAAAAAGATAAATTTGAAATAAGTATTCTTTCATTTAGTTGCAGACAGAAACGAGAAATGATCTGGATGTATTTAACGAACATTTAGAGATTCATACAGCGAAAAATGATTCTTTGAAGACCAGTGATCAGAAAATCGGTAACAATATTCGAGACACAGACATTCCAACGATGGCTCTATCGAATGACTGTGGAGAATGGCCCGAAATTGTTACTGATTCCATTCGTCAAATTCTTGTAATTCGTTGCCATCTCAAATTGCAGATTTGAATTTTCCAGTCGATGCGTCAGGTAGAAGATTTACACTGAAAAATGTCTTACGGAAATTGAGTAACGGGGAACATATAAAGAGAGAATGGTTACTTTACTCTGTTGCAAAGGACAAAATATAATGTTTCTGTTATCGCCTTTTTTGGTACTGAAATTATACATGTACCTTCATCATCCGGTTACTCAGCCTGGAAAAACATGTCAGTATATTTATCGCGCCATAGAAAATCTTCAAGCCATATTAAAGCTTCCTTGCCTTGGCGTGAATTATCCCATCGTCTGCAATCAAAGGAAACTATCGACCAAGAAAACCAACGTCTCATCTTGGATAAAACTAAGCACTGTTATGAAGTTTTAAAAAGACTACTTTGTATTGTACAATTTCTTGCCTCTCAGGGATTAGCATTTCGAGGAAAATCAGATGTTCTGTTCGTCGACAAAAATGGTAACTTTCTGAAGCTCGTTGAATACGTCGCAAAATTCGATATTGTATTGGCCGAGCATTTACGGAGAAAATCATCTGGAGACAGTCGTACTCATTATCTAAGTAAGGCGATTCAGAATGAATTCATTACCTTGATTTCGAAAGAAATAAGGGAAAAAATTTTGTTTGCACTTAAAGAAGCAGTGTATTATTCAATAATTTTGGACTGTACCCCAGATGCCAGTCACATAGAACAAATGACACTGATAGTGCAATTCGTAACAGCCGTTTTAGGGCAAGAAGTACTAATCCAAGAACATTTTTTGGGTTTCATTCCAATAAACGATTCATCAGGAGAAGGGATAAAAGGTTATCTTTTAGAGGAACAGGCTAAAAATGATTTACAGTTAAACAATATGCGTGGCCAAGGATACGACAATGGTTCAAATATGAAAGGAAAGAACGTAGGGTTACAAAAACGAATTCTGGAACTCAGCCCACGAGCATTTTTCGTTCCATGTAGCAACCATTCTGTAAGCCTCGTAGTGAACGATGGAGCAAAGTCATGTCCTGATGCCTTGGACTTCTTCAGTATCCTGCAAGAAATTTTCAACTTTTTTCTGCCTCGACCTACCGCTGGAGTATCCTCAAAACACATAACGTCTCTCACAGTCAAAGCTCTTAGTACAACGCGTTGGGAAAATCGAATTGATGCAATCACTCCCTGAGATTTAATATTGGAGAGGCTTATGATGCCATATATGAGGCCAGCGAGGATCAAAAGCAGGATGCGTTTGCTAAAAACACAGCAAAAGGGATTGCAAAAAAAATCAAAAATTTCAAATTCTTGTGCAGTTTAGTATCCTGGCATTCGATGTTGTCCAAAATCAACCTCGTCCGTAAGCACCTCCAAGAAATATCTTCCACTTTAGAAATTGCCATGAAGCTCATTGAAAGTGTTAAAAAGTTCTTGAAAATCATGAGAACAGAAGAAAGCTTGAATAGTACAATACTTGATGCCAAAGAACTTGCTGAAATTCTTGATACAAATCCTGATTTTGAAGCAGAAACACGCATTCGGCCCAGAAAAATCAAAAAGCAATTTGATTATGAACAGCAAGATGAACCAGTTCCATCGGGAAAATCATCGTTTAAAGTAAATTTTCTTTTATTCAGTACGTTTGATGAGAGATTCCGCCAAATGAAGAGTCATAGTGAAAGTTTCAGCTTTTCATATGACATTCACGAGTTAACGCACTGTCACGAAGTCCAACTCAAGAAAAACTGCATAAATTTACAGATGATACTTACATATGAGGAAGAATGTGACATCGATGGACAAGAAATGCATCAAGAACTTTGTATCTTTTCCCAGATGATTCCATCTAAAACCACTCCAATTAATGCACTGAATTATATTACAAATAACAAATAAATAGATACTTTTTCGAACGTTTTTGTATATTTGCGAATTTTATTAACTTTGCCAATCAGCGTTGCAAGTGGAGAAAGAAGCTTTTCCAAATTAAAATTGATAAAAACTTTTTTGAGGTCGACTATTTCTCAAGAACGCTTATGTGATTTAGCTACTATCTCGATAGAAAAAAAAAATTCTTGAAACACTCGATATCTTGACGACCTTGACTAACTTTGCCACAATGAAGGCAAAAAAAAGTGTATTTGTATAACAGAGTTTATATCTACTAAAATGTAAAAATTGATTAATTATTCATGTATAAATATGTATGGTCGGAACAATATGTATTTTTTACTGTATACAAAGTCATTAATATGAACTCCCATTGACTATGGACACTTATAACCTCGTCGCTATCAGAGTCACACAATATGGAAAGAAAGGGGGCTTGCCTGCTCCTTAAACTATCCTTAATCCGCCCCTGTACGTTACCAGGATGACCAACCCATGTACTCGAGACTTTACCCATATCTCTTGGGTGTAGCAAATTTTGTGAACAAGGAGACAAAAAGTTTGTTAAAAGACGGCATTAACCGACAAAATCCAGTTTCCTTATAGCAATCCAGTTTGGGTGGTCGACAATAAGTTACAGACGAAGAGGGAAATATAAATAAAATGATGGTTATAGATTTTCGAAAGTTAAATGCAAAAACCGTGGACGACAAATACCCAATACCAAATATTGCATCCATCCTTTTACATTTGGAAAAAAGCCAGATTCTTTACCACTCTGGACCTCAAATCAGGATTTCACCAAATTCTACTCAAAGAAAAATATAGAGAGAACACAGCTTATTCAGTTGCAAATGGCAAATACGAGTTTTGCAGATTTCCTATCGGTCTTAAAAATGGTTTAACACTGTTATCATAATGATGGACGCACATTCATGCATGTTGGAAAAAACTACATTTGCACATCGAAACCAGAATACCCTAATGAGCATTTACTATATGTTAAATAATGTTATCATTTCAACACATTCTTAACTACTTTTGTCTTAAAAATTAGTATCTAAGACAAATTAAATTAGTAGCAATTCTATAGCTAAATATTTGCTACTAAAGATTTTCCAAAGTTGGTTTCTGTTATAAAAGCTTAATATTATTTATATTATTATTATTATTATTATTATTGTTATTATTATTATATGGCATTTAACGACCCAATCGGGAAGCAGCCTGATGCACGATGTGCCTCTACGCATCTCTATCTTGTGTACGTCTTCTCCAATTGACAACACCAAGATCCGCCGGAGCTCTGGTGACTTGGTCCTGCCAACGTATCCGGGGCCTTCCTCTCCTCCGTTGTCCACCTACCACTGCATCAAAAACCTTACGAGCTGGAGCTTCGTTTTCCATGCCTACAACGTGTTCTAGCCAGCGAAATCTCTGTGCGTTCATCCGACTGACTACGTCCATGTCGTCGTACAGCTCATACAGCTCGTTGTTCCACCTGGTACGGTAGGTCTCGCCAATGCACAAATTTTACGAAGAATTTTCCTCTCAGACACTCCAAGCGCAGCTGCATCCGATTGTGTAATTGTCCAGGCTTAAGCTCCATAAAGAAGCACTAGAAGGATGACCGTCTTGTAGAGTATTGTCTTCGTCCGCCGAGAGAGGGCTCTATTATAAAATTGCCTACCGAGCCCAAAGAAGCACCTGTTGGCAAGTGCTATCCTTCGCTTTATCTCCAGACTGACATCATTGCTATTAGTCGTAGCAGAACCAAGGTAAATGAACTCCTTTACCGTCTCGAAGTTATAGCTTCCTGCAGCTAACTGAGAATCAAGACGCCGTGATTCTCTGCTAGAGCACATCATAAACTTTGTTTTGTCAATACTAACTGCTTGACCGACTTGATGCATGCACCCTACCAACTCATCGCCACCATTCATGAATAGCGCAGCCACAAGACCGTCAGATCCCGGGGCGTTATTGCTCTTTGTTGGAATATGTTACCAAAACTAACATGGTCACACTGTCCAGCTCTGTCTTGTTTTATGTATCGATAACAATCCTTATTATTCTTGTGCGATTGTTAAAGAGGCTGGTTGTGCGTGCGTAAATATAAAATAATTAAATCAAAGTGAATTATAACAAAACTTAAAACCGACCTTTTATTAAATAGAAAAAAGGGAAATTACAATAGGTTATGAGCCCAGACTCAACGCATACATTTTAAAAACGATATAAAACAAAATAAAATAGTTCATATGAAATAAAATAGTTCTTGTGAAATTCACACATACTCACATAGATCATCTTGTGAAATTCACACATACATACAAGTTAACAATAAGTATTGTACAATCCTCATAGCCAAGTTAACCTGTATCTCTCGCATCAGTAGCTTTCTCAGGCAGCGCGAGAGCGTAAAGAAACGACAAACGGTAATCATGCCACACAGCCGTTATGTCCTTTTAACTCTCTTTGTGCCGCATCGGAGTAGCTCTCAGGCAGCGCGAGAAAGTAAAGAAGACCGAACGATAATAATGAAGCGTAGCCGTTATGTCCTTCTTAACTTTCTTTGCGCTGCATTCTTGGAAAGTAAAGCAGGCACATAGGCCCTCTAGCTCAATTTCGTTCCTTCTTCTGAATCCAACCTAGAGACGAGCTAGACGTTAACATAAGACATAATACTGTGAATAAATTATAATTTAATATAATATCACATTGCGTATTTATATAAAATTGCTGAGCCACAAGGCCAGCAATAAAAGGGTGAAGTCAAACCCCAACATAAACGTCATAAGTGAATGTTATCAGCAGCTCGTACCTTAAGTTGCACCTGAACAAGTAGCAGCGAAGATTATTGCCGACGACGCGGGACTTACACACGACTATCCAGTGCCGACGACGCGGGACATATATTACATAACTGGCGCCCAACGGGAATAGGATCAACGTCCCTAATTTAAAATTAGTGTTCCAAAAAGTTGTAAGTTCACTAAAATTTATTTCAAATTACATATCTTAAACGTGAATGTGTCGAAATAAGCGAGCTCATGCAAGTGCACCAGAAGTGATAAATAAATCAAATATAATTTTACAAAACTTGTTACCTAGTGTGCGTATTTGTGTGGTGTAACAAGCCAGATATATTTTGTCACAAAATAGGCCCATCTGTAGGTGTGTTAGTGCATATGAGCCGTTTTGACGAGTTCAGTGTCGTTAAGGTCGAGTGCGATAGTGACGTAGGGTGGGAAACAGAAGGTGATAGCCGAGTACAGAGCCTAGAGCTTGACTTTACCCAAGCACAAAACCAAAAAAGCTTCACCATGGACGTGAGCCAAATGCATGTGTTAATTGATAATGCTGTCAGCCACGCTCTAGCGCAGCAAGCAGAAAGGTTCCAGTCTCAGCTAAACGCTATGAATGCAAGACTCAACAATTTGCACATAGACGCACCGCGAGTTCAAATCTACAGAAGAATCTCAGTAAACCCAGAAATTAGGTGCGACATCCCACTAGACATAATCAAGTCAGTTCCTGAGTTCAATGGGGGCTCTGACGAGTACGTAGCTTGGAGGCAGTCTGCCACCGACGCCTACGAAATTTTTAAGCCATTCGAGGGCAGTAGCGGCCATTATCAAGCTGTTACCATAATTAGGAATACAATTCGGGGATCAGCAAGATCATTGCTGGTATCCCATAACACAGTTCTTAATTTCGATGCCATTATAGCAAGATTAGATTGTACCTATGCGGACAAAACTTCGTTGCGCCTGCTGCGACAGGGGCTAGAAATGGTTAGGCAAGGCGAGTTAAGCCTTATGAGTTACTATGACGAGGTCGAACGTAAGTTGACCTTAGTGACGAATAAAATTGTGATGGCACACAAACCTCAGCAAGCTTCATTGTTCAATGAAGAAGTTAGGGCCGATGCATTACATGCATTCATGTCGGGACTAACGAAGTCCTTAAGAGCACTTGTCTTTCCAGCACAGCCAAAAGACCTGCCGTCCGCTTTGGCACTAGTCAGAGAAGCGGAGGCAAGTATCGAACGAAGCGCCTTCTCAGCTTCATATGCAAAGGTTATTGAGGAAAGAGCGCAAGCGAGCGAAGCTAACAAAAGTCGCGCATAACCTAAGCTAGACAGAAGTAACAGAGATGATAGGAATCAGGAAAGGAACCCAAATTTTTTTAAAAAGCCACGCAGTCACTTAGAGAATAGCAAAAACCACGGTCAAGAACAGCCACCAGAACCAATGGAAATTCGTTTCTTCATCAAAATTTATAGAGCGCACTGATTATTTGCATCCCCAAAACAGCAGCGCTCATGCTCAGAAACGACTAAACATGTCGGACAGGGTAACAGGCGCGAGACGCCAGCGCGTTAACAACATGATTCAAAACGCCCCTGCTGACCAAGACCGAAGGTATGAGGAGATGGCATCAGATGCTGTAGCAAAAATTGATGATGATATAGAGTCTATAGGTGACGGCGATTCGTTGCATTTTTTAGAGAACGCTCCCGGCTGCCGTTCATCAGGCGACAGTTGGCTGGGAGAACTTTAAGAATTTAATAGACACGGGAGCGGCGAAGAACTACATCAGGCCCGTAAATGAGCTGAAAAAGGTAGTGCCAGCCGATAAACACTTTACTGTGAGCTCAATCCATGGCTCAAGTAAAATCAAAAGTAAATGTCTTACAAAAATGTTTGGGCAAGTCTCTCCATTCTTCCTCCTAGACACGCTGACGTCGTTTGACGCTATCATAGGCCTCGACCTGCTAACGCAGGCTGGAGTAAAGTAAGACCTCGGAAACAGCACCTTAAAATAATATCTGAATAAACTAGAAGAAATAGAGTATCATGATTGTGCTAGCGTCAACTTCACTAACGTCAATGATATAGTAGTGCCAGATTTAGTCAGAAAGGAGTTTAAAGACATGATTTTCAAAAGGAACAAGGCGTTTTCGACCTCTAACGAGGCGTTACCCTTCAACACCTTAGTTGTAGCCACAATTAGGACAGAGACGGACGAACCCATTTACTCAAAACTTTACCCACACCCAATGGGTGTGACAGAGTTCGTAAATAAAGAAGGAGAGCAACTTTTAAAAGACGGAATCATCAGACCGTCGAGATCTCCATATAACAGCCCAACTTGGGTTGTCGACAAGAAAGGCACCGATGACAAGGGCAACAAGAATAAACGCCTGGTTATCGACTACAGGAAGCTAAACGAGCGTACTGTAGCCGATCGTTACCCAATGCCGAGTATTCCCATGATCCTAGCGAATTTACGAAAGGCCAGGTATTTCACAACAAGATCGCGAAAAAACGTCCTTCTCGGCAAACGAAGGGAAATATGAATTCTGTCGCCTACCTTTCGGGTTAAAGAATAAGCGGGAAGCATCTTCCAAAGGGCCATTAACGACATTTTTAGGGAACAGATCGGCAAAACCTGCTATGTTTACATAGATGACGTAATCATAATTTCCGAGAATGAGGTCGACCATGTTAGGCACATAGACATGGTGCTGAAGTGTTTGCTTGATGCCAACATGAGGGTGTCACGGGAAAAGACAAAATTCTTCAAAGAGAGCGTTGAAAACTTGGGCTTTATTGTTACCAGAGGTGGGGCAAAAACTGACCCCGAAAAGGTCCGCTGCATTCAGGAATATGTTGAACCAAAGAGCTTATTTGGCCTCAGGTCGTTTCTTGGCTTAGCAAGCTATTACAGAAGGTTTGTCAAAGATTTTGCAGCAATAGCAGAACCTTTAACAGACATTCTCAAAGGCGAGAACGGCACTGTGAGAAAAAAACACCGGTCCAAAAAAGTTACGGTTGAGTTTGATGAAACTCAACGTAACGCTTTCGAACGTTTGCGGAACATTTTAGCATCAGAAGACGTCATTCTCATTTATCCAGATTTTAAGCAGCCATTTGATTTAACTACTGATGCGGTCAATGAGTGGGATCGGGGCCGTTTTGTCCCAGGGAGGTAGGCCTATCACAATGATTTCCCGAACACTGAAACAAAGTGAGGCTCATTACGCAACAAACGAGAGGGAATTGTTAGCAATTGTATGGGCCCTGGGTAAACTCCAACAATACTTGTATGGAGCGAGAGAAATCCACATTTTTACCGACCACCAACCGCTAAGCTTCTCAGTCTCTGATAAGAACACCAACGCCAAAATTAAAAGGTGGAAAGCTTTCATAGATGAGCACAATGCGAAAGTATTTTACAAACCAGGCAAGGAAAACTTTGTGGCAGATGCATTGTCAAGGCAAAATGTAAATGCCTTACAACACGAGTCTCAGTCAGACGCTGCAACAATTCATAGCGAAATTTCGTTGACCTACACGATCGAAACGTCCGACAAACCCCTTAATTGCTTCAAAAATCAGTTAGTATTAGAAGAAGCACGTTACACGTTAAAGCAGGACTTTATATTACTTGGCAAAAAAGTACGTCACTTGATAAAGTTTACAGTAAAAATACTCAAGCCACTAATTCTTACTGATGCGCAGTAAATGCAATTTATTGCGATTTCCCAACCTTAGCCAGTTTTCAACACGATTTAGTGTTAAGTTTTCCCACAACCAAGTTCTGGCATTGCAAGAGTCTGGTAATGGATCTTACAGACAGAAATGAACAAATCGAAATAATAACGACCGAACATAACCGTGCACAAAGAGCTGCACAGGAAAACATTAAACAGGTGCTCCGTGACTACTATTTTCCCAAAATGATAAAAATGGCCAACGAAATTGTTATGAACTGTAGGGTATGTACGAAGTCGAAATACGACAGGCACCCTAAGAAACAGGAAATAGGCACGACACCGATTCCGTCATATGCAGGCGAAATGTTGCATATCGACATATTTTCCACAAATAAAAGACTTTTTCTAACTTGTATCGACAAGTTTTCTAAGTTTGCGATATTACAACCACTAGTGTCACGGACAATAGTGGATGCAAAAATACCTGTCATGCAGTTAGTAAATTTTTTCAAAATACGAAAACAATATTCTGCGACAATGAAGCATCGCTGAATTCGGAAACCGTAAGATCACTCCTATAGAACAACTACGGCATCGACGTAGTAAACTCACCGCCATTACACAGCACCTCGAACGGCCAGGTAGAACGTTTTCATAGCACCTTGATGGAAATTAGTAGAACGTTAGTGATGGACAAAAAAAACCCATGACACGGTCGAGTCAACCGTTATGTCCACGTTTCTGTACAACAGGTCGATACATTCAGTTACGGACAGAATGCCGATCGAAGTAATACATTCGACGTCTGATGAATTGAATAAAAACCATCAGAGAAAGGTTAGCGAATGCACAGCAAGCCAACCTGAACAGATGCAACCAGTCTAGACAGAATAGGGTTTGTGATGTAGGCCAAATTGTATACGTAAAAAATAATAAGAGAATCGGCGACAAACTCACACCGCTTTACAGTGAGGCAATAATACAGGCAGATTTGGGAACGTCCGTTCTCATTAAAGGGAGGGTGGTCCATAAGGACAACCTCAAATTATAGGGAGTCACATGCGAAAAATTCTCTTAATACACCGCACTTGCACGAAACACTCTTAGCACGAAATATAATGTTCATTGGGCAATGCAAGCTGACACTCACGAACCCACAATGTCGATCACAAAATTTGAAATTGATTTTAGATGAACATCTCATAGTTAGTGTAGTTATAAGCGTAATATAATTGTAATCTAAGTAACTAAGGCATCCGAGATCAAGTCCCTCCAGTTTGAAATAGTATCCACATAACGCTCCAGCTAAAACGACATAGTGCGAAATGTAGCAACGATATCCTGGCAGTCAACGAGCGCCACGACAACCCACGCAGCAGTTGTCGACGCAAGGAACTCACACCGCCGTTGCCGCACGTAACCAAGCTACCTGAATCCATCGCACAAGCAAATGAAGGCATTATCATCACAGGCAAGAATTCATCGAAGGCTAGCGCTGACGATGGCCCGACCTCTTAACAAGCGAAACACACCTCGTCACCTTTCGTCTCTCTGCGATCATCAATTCAGAGTCTTTAGCGGCTTAATCGTCCCCTGCCACATGCCAAGGAAATATGAGCTTCGAAGGAAACTTAAGGAGTATTAATGGATGTAAGATGACTGAGGACAGTCACGAGCTTGAGGGGGGAGTAATTAACAATAAGTATTGTACAATCCTCATAGCCAAGTTAACCTGTATCTCTCGCATCAGTAGCTTTCTCAGGCAGCGCGAAAACGTAAAGAAACGACAAACGGTAATCATGCCACACAGCCGTAATGTCCTTTTAACTCTCTTTGTGCCGCATCGGAGTAGCTCTCAGGCAGCGTGAGAAAGTAAAGAAGACCGAACGATAATAATGAAGCATAGCCGTTATGTCCTTCTTAACTTTCTTTGCGCTGCATTCTTGGAAAGTAAAGCAGGCACATAGGCCCTCTAGCTCAATTTCGTTGCTTTGTAAGGCCGGCCTAAGGCCCGACTTACATCATGACTCACAATAGAATGATAATTATAAGATAACTATAAGAGCGCACGGAGCGCAATAGAATGTAAGATAATCATAAGATAGAATATAAGATAATCATAAGAACGCACGGAGCGTGATAAAACATAAGACAATATAGGAGCGCACGAAGCGCCGTGGAAAGAAAGAAGAGGAGAGGGTCATGACTCACCACGGGCTCGGGCAATCCCGAAAGCCGATAGAGGCACAGGCGAGGCTTCATGGACGAGGCTTCTGGGACCAAAAAGTGAAGAAGTACCGATTGAAATTGTGCGTGTAAGAGGCTGTCGAGCGTTTTCTCCAGCCGTAGTGAGAAGTGTAGGAGTTAAATTATCCAGAGAAGACCTCAAGGTGCGAAGAGAAAAGGGGGCCAACGACCCGACGGAAATAAACCAAGTAAGCTATAACCAAGTTAGTCGGCTAAGTCATACCCCGCTTACTGTTCAGAGCAAGTGAGGTACTATAGGCGATTGTAACGGTACATATCCTTCCTGCCCGAGCGTACGGCATTCCACGCTCGCCGTTACATCACCAAGTGACTTCTGACCTTTACGTGACCGCTAGAGTCTGCACCATCCGGGCGCTAACGGCACGTCGATTAGCCCTCGCTATCTTTCCGTCGTACAGGGTAATCTCTTAGTGTAGGCGTTTACCACAGTAAGAGCATCTAAAACACGGGACGACAGTCTCTAATATTCTCGGCCTATGCCTTTCCCACTTTCTTCATCCTCGAGTATAGGCGAAGCCATACCCTGTAGATTAACAAATTTGTCAAACTAGAGATTAAGCACACCCAATAGAGATTGTTCGAGAAGTACAAGCCGCCATCTTTGAGTTCCATTTCTTTGTTAGCTCCACGCCTCTAGTTCGCGGGTAGGACACCCCTTACAAATATTCTTGTAGGGAAAACCCTGGCTAGACTGAGTCTACACCCTAGCTAGAATTGCCCCTTTACACCTTCTTCTGAATCCAACCTCGAGACGAGCTAGACGTTAACATTTATGTCTTATGTTAACGTCTAGCTCCTGTGAATAAATTATAATTTAATTTAATATCACATTTATATAACATTGCTGAGCCACAAGGCCAACCATAAAACGGTGAAGTCAAACCCCAACATAAACGTCATAAGAAGTGAATATTATCAGCAGTTCGTTCCTTAAGTTGCACCTGAACAAGTAGCAGCGAAGATTATTGCCGACGACGAGGGACTTACACACGACTAACCAGTGCCGACGACGCAGGACATATATTACATAACTTACATTGATCAAGCGACAGTATACATAGAATAAAATAATATGGAAAAAGTAAAGCATAATATAAAAGCGTTTGACGGACAGAAGTATGGTGTTTGGAAATTTAGGGTTAGAGCACTCCTGGAAGAACTTGATGTATTAAAAGTAATTGACAAAAATTTTCCGGAAATAATTGACGATGACTGGAAAATGGCAGAGAGACGTGCAAAGAGCACGTTGATTCAATTCTTAAGCGACTCATTTTTGAACTTCGCGACAAGTGACAAAACCGCGCGACAAATTTTTCAGAACTTAGACGCCACCTATGAGCAGAAAAGTCTTGCATCGCAGTTGTCGCTTCGAAAAAAATGATTATCTCTAAAACTTAAAAGTGAGATGACACGATCAAATCATTTTATAATATTTGATGAAATAATTAATGAATTATTGGCCCCAGGTGCCAAAATAGATGAGATGGATAAAGTATCGCATTTATTGCTGACTTTACAATCTTCATACAATGGAGTAATAACAGCAATTGAAACGTTAGCGGAAGAAAATCTAACACTAGCGTTTGTGAAAAACAGACTATTAGATCACGAAATTAAAATTAGGAATGATTCAAGTGACACTAGCAAGAAAGTTATGAATGCAGTTAGTTACAACAATGGAAAGAATGTTAGAAATGGACAGTATAAAAATAATTACAAGACAGGAAATAATAATATTGGACGTAAGCAGCTTGAAGAAAAAAATAAAATTAATATTAAATGTCACCATTGTGAAAAAGGGGGACACATAAAGAAGGACTGTTACAGTTATAAACGTTTAAATTCTAATAAAAATAAAGAAAATGAAAAACAAGCACAAGTCGCCACAACCCAGCCCGGATTCGCATTTATGCTTAAACGCAACAATAAGAACCTGACACATTTATTGGACTCTGGTGCTAGTGATCATATTGTGAATGACAAAAATCTGTTTATCCCAAAAGCTGCCA
>JAWNNK010000322.1:0-50549 GCA_035045065.1 Hirtodrosophila trivittata
CGTATGACATTGGATGCCAAAAGTTCCTGTATTTTGCCTCTCACTAGTAACTTTTCTTCTGTGCTCAGTCTATACGAGCGCCTCATTACCGTTTTATTGACATCAATCAGATGAATTTCTAGTTCGCGCGTGGTAATACGACGGTTCGGTATACCCTTTATGAATGTTGATGCATGCGACTTTAATATTTCAGCTAGTTCTGCTTTGTCGGACTGATTCAGATTCACATCACAATTTAGTGAATCCATAAAATTTAACTCAACAATGTTGGACAGCGTATTGACAGTGTTTACTTTATATAAAACAAACTTATTGGCATCTATCGTTACACCAAAGCGTAGAGACCTAGAAATCACGACCAATGAGTACGTCATGTTTTAAATATTTATCCATAACTACGTGAAACAGAATTTCTATTCACATTACACATTACAGTAGTAAGAATTTGCATTGTGCATGTGACGGAGCCTTCACCTATACCACTTATAAGTACTGTGTTGTTCATCCGCTTTCCCATGAATTTTTCAGCCAGTTTTTCTTTCAATAAGGAGCACTCTGCCCCTGACTCAAAAAAGTATGGAACGGACTCACCCTGTTGGTACAAGGTCCCCTTTGGATCGACGACGGTACACACATCCACTCGCTTTTCATACGTGTTACCCTTGGTTGACGATGAAGTGGTCGCCGTACATGTGGTTGCAATATGACCCACCTTGCAACACTTGTAGCAGGTCACTGTTGACATGACCCTCTTCGACCTGGAGTTGCTGCGGGTGGAGTTGCCTTTTTTGATCACTTGTGTTCATCGATTTTCTGCATCGGCATTCTGCAATTTTATGCCCAGGTTTCCCACAAAAGTGTCACTTCACTTCCCACGACGGTCTCTGCTTCTTTCGCTCTGGGCCACTGCTGTAGTCTGGTGTCTTACAATCACTGCGCTTACCAAATGCATAGGCACGCAATTGTTACTCCAGTTCACTTCGAGTTCCGATGTTTGTTGTAAATAATAAATTCTGCAGTCGCTTGTCTATTTGCGCAGTATGTGCCAGCACGGCCGACACCGCAATTTCTTCATTGCTCATTTTTTTCAACCTTGATAACAGTGCCGTTACTTGTCTTCTGGCATACACAGACAAACACTGGCTTGGCCTAGGGCCACTGCTGAACATATTCAACAAAATGGCGGCTGGCGTTTCTACACCTTCGTATCGTTGAATGAATAGTTCTCGGAATTCCTGTCACTTTATTCCACTGTAGCAGATCTGGGACAACCACTGAAATGCTCCTCCTTCCAAAGAGTTACTTAGTGCCATAACAAGATCGCTGCCTTCTAGGGTGTTCTCTGCCATGATTATGTCTACAGTTTTGCACCAAACAGCAGCGTCTGCATTCGCAGTGTCGGGATAGAACTTTGGTAGCGTCACTTTGGTGGTAAGTTGCGTCGTAGTTTTGGGCATCTGCATGGATTTCACAAAGTCCAGAAAAGTTTTGTTTTGCGCTTCCAATAGGGCACGCCACTGATCATTGGATAAGTTTTGTGGCGAGGCCGATCCCACTTCTGACGTCGGGGTGTTAGTGGTATTCTCGTGCTCATTCACTCATTTAATTATATCATCTTGAGCAAGCGAATTCCGCGTGTGTTCTCCACTGTATTCTATATTCAGAATTCCAGACGGCCATCTTTCTCATGCACTTGTCAATTTTCTTAGATTGCACTTTCCAACACTCCACATGCGGACTACACTCAGCAAGAAGGACGACAACCCGTTCTTATTGCCACTCACAGTAAATAATTAATGAGATTGACTATCGACAATCATTAAATACGATTCAACAGCCTAAGATATATATATGAGTTAACAACTAAATGTTGGATAATTGTTATATTTAAATTAACTTATATCTTTCTCATCGCATAAGCATTCTCAAGCAGCGCGAGAGCGTAAAGAAGAACAAACGGCAATCATGGCGTACAGCCGTTATGTCCTTATTAACTCCCGGTGTGCTGCATCACTGTAGCATTCTCAGGCAGCGCGAGAATGTAAGAAATAACAAACAATGATAATGTCGTACAGCCGTTAAGTCCTTCTTAACTTTCTTTGCACTGCATTCATAGAAAGCAAAATTGGCACGCAGGGCCCTTTAGCTTTAGCATACTTTCTCTTTGAAACCAACGCTGTGTGAAATAAATTATAGTTTTATATAAAATCACAATTGTAGATGATCATTATATTGCTGAGCCACAAGGCCTGTAATTATACGGTGAAGTCAAGCCCCAACGTAATCGTCATAAGAAGCCAACATCAACCTGGATTAACAGCTTGCTCTCCCAAGCTGCACACGACCAACCAAGAACGCGGGATCAGTGCCGAAGACGCGGGACTCTACTACTTACATAATTCGTGCCCAACGGGAAAAGGATCAACGTCCCTAATTTAGAATTAGTGTCACAAAATATGTAAGTTCACTAAAATTTATTTCAAATCATATACTTGAGTGAAAATGTCGAAAACGATTTGCTAACCAAAACGTTAATGTGAATGTGTCAAGCTAAGCGAATTCATGCAATTGCACCAAAAGTGTTAAAATAAATTAAATATAATCTTACATAATTTTCAACCTAGTGTGGATATTTGTGAGGTAAAACAAAGATAAATATATTTTGTTACAACAACAAGCCCATCTGTAGGAGTGATAGTGATTATGAGCCGTTTTGACGAATTTAGAGACATCAAAGTCAAGTACGATAGTGACGTAGAGTGGGACACAGAAGCTTCACCATGGACGTGAACCAAATCCAAGTTTTAATTGATAATGCTGTCAGCCACGCTCTGGCACTACAGCACGTTTCAGGCTCAGTTAAATGCTATGAATGCAAGAGTTAATAGTTTGCATAAGAATCACCGCGAGTTGAAGTTTACAGAAGAATTTCAGTAAGCCCAGATGCGGCATTCCACTAGACATAATCAAATCAGTTCCTGAGTTCAATGGGGCTTTGACGAGTACGAAGCTTGTAGGCAATCTGCCACGACGCCTACGAAATTTTAAGGTCATTCGAGGACAGTAGCGCTCATTATCAAGCCGTTACAATAATCAGAAATTAAATTTGGGGAGCAGCAAGAGCGTTGCTTGTCTCACATAACACAGTCGTAAATTTCGATGTCATTATAGCTGGGTTAGATTGTTCATATGTAGACAAGACGTCGTTGCGCCTTCTGCGACGGGGCCTAGAGATGGTTAAGCAAGGCGAGTTAAGCGTTATGACCTACTATGACGTGGTCGACCGTAAGTTGACTTTGGTGACAAATTAAATTGTGATGGCACACGAACCTCAGCAAGCTTCATTGCTCAACGAAGAGGTTAGGGCAGATGCATTATATGTGTTCATTTCAGGACTAAAGAAGTCCTTAAAGGCAATCGTTTTTCCAGTGCAGCCAAAAGACCTGCCATCCGCTTTAGCACTGGCCAGAGAAGCGGAGGCAAGTATCGAACTACGCACCTTCTCAGCTTCGTATGCAAAAGTCATTGAAAAAAGAGCGCAAGCGAGCGAAGCTAGAAGTCAAGCACACCCTAAGCAAGGCAGAGGTTACGGAGATGATAGGAATCAGGAAACGAACCCACACTTTTTTAAAAAGCAACGGAATCACCTAGAAAGTACCAAAAAACAAGGTCAGGAACAGCCACCAGAACTGATGGAAATTGACTTTTCACCCAAATTTAGACAGCGCACTGATTATTGGAATCCCCAAAATAGCAGCGCTCTGGCTCAGAAAAGACTAAACACGTCGGACAGGGAAACAGGCGCGAGAAGCCAGCATGTTAACAACATAGCTCTAAACGCCCCTTCTGACCAAGACCAAAGGTACGAAGACATTGCATCAGATGCTGTAGGCAAAATTGACGACGATAACGAGTCTATAGGTGATAACGCCTCATTACATTTTTAATGAGAATGCTCCCGTTTGCCGTTCATCAGGCGCCAGTTTGTTGGGAGAACTTTAAGAATTCTGATAGACCAAGGAGTGATTAAGAACTACGTCAGGCCCGTAAAGGAGCTAAAAAAAAGTAGTGTCGGCCGGTAAACCCTTTACTGTGAGTTCAATCCATGGCTCCAGTAAAACTGAAAGTATATGTCTCATAAAAATGTTTGGACAAATCTCTCCGTTTCTCCTCTTAGACTCGCCATTTGACGCTATCGTAGGCGTCGACCTGCTAACGCAGGCCGGAGTAAAGTTAGACCTTAAAAACAACACCTTAATATATCGGAATAAACAAGAAAAAGTAGAGTATCATTACTGTGCCGGCGTCATCTTTACTAACATAAATGATTTAGTAGTGCCAGCTTTAGTCAAATAAGAGTTCAAAGACATGGTTCTCAAAAGGAACAAGGCATTTTCGACCTCTAACGAAGCGTTACCCTTTAACACCTCAATTATAGCCACAATCAGGACAGAAACGGATGAACCAATATATATTTATAACTTTACCCACACCCAATGGGAGTGGCAGATTTCGTAAACAACGAAATCAACAAACTTTTAAAAGACAGAATCATCAGACCGTTAAAGTCCTCATATACCAGCTCCACCTCGGTTGTTGACAAGAAGGGGACCGATGACAAAGGCAACAGAAATAAACGTCTGATCATCGACTACAGAAAGCTAAATGAGCGTACTGTGGCTGATCATTATCCAATACCGAGCATTCCTATGATGCTAGCGAATCTAGGAAAGGGCAGATATTTTACAACCTCAGATCTAAAATCCGGATATCACCAGATTTACTTAGCGGAACAGGACCGCGAAAAAAAATCTTTCTCGGTGAACGGAGGGAAATATGAATTCTGTCGGCTACCCTTCGGATTGAAGAATGCGGGAAGCATCTTCCAAAGGGCTATTGACGATATCCTTAGAGTGAGTCTCATTACGCAACAAACGAGAGGGAATTGTTAGAAATCGTATGGGCCCTGGGTTATCTCCAATAATACTTGTATGGAGCGAAAGAAATCAACATATTTACCGACCATTAACCGCTAACCTTTTCAGTCTCAGATAGGAACACCAACGCCAAAATTAAAAGGTGGAAAGCCTTCATAGATGAACACAATGCGAAAGTGTTCTACAAACCAGGCAAGGAAAACTTTGTGGCAGATGCGTTGTCGAGGCCAAATATAAATGCCTTACAAACGAGCCTCAGTCAGACGCTGCAACAATTCACAGCGAGATTTGATCGACCTACACGGTCGAAACGACTGGCAAACCTCTTAATTAATTTAAAAATCTTATAATATTAGAAGAGGCACGTTCCGCGTTAAACAGAACTTTATACTATTTGGCAAGAAAGTGCGCCACTTGATAAAGTTCACTGATAAAGACAATCTGGTCCAAATACTTAAATCACTAATTGTTACTGATGCGGTAAATGCAATTCATTGCGATTTCCCAACCTTAGCCAGGTTTCAACACGATTTAGTGTTAAGTTTTCCCACAACCAAGTTCTCGGATTGCAAGAGTCTGGTAATAGATGTAACAGACAAATACGAGCAAATCGAAATAATAACGGCTGAACATAATCGTGCACATAGAGCTGCACAGGAAAACATTAAACAAGTACTTCGTGACTATTTTCCCAAAATTGCCAATAAAATAGTTATAAACTGTAAGGTATGTAACAACTCGAAATATGGCAGGTACCCTTACAAACAGGAGATAGGCACGACACCAATTCCGTCATATGCAGGCGAAATGTTGCATATCGACATATTTTCAACAGATAGAAAACTTTTTCTAACTTGCATAGACAAGTTTTCCAAATTCGCAATAGTGCAACCACTAGTGTCGCGAACAAAAGTGGATGTAAAAATACCTGTCATGCAATTAATAAATTTCATTCAAAATACGAAAACAATATTCTGCGACAATGAAACATCGCTAAATTCGGAAATTATCAGATCACTCCTGAAGAACAACACAACATTGACATAGTAAACTCACCGCCATTACACAGCACCTCAAACGGCCAGGTAGAACGTTTCCACAGCACACTGATGGAAATCAGTAGAACGTAAGTAATGGACAAAAAAAACCCATGACACGGTCAAATCAACTGTTATGTCCACATTTCTGTACAATAGGTCAATACACTCAGTCACAGACAGAATACCGATCAAGATAATACATTCGACGTCCGATAAAGTCAATGAAACTATCAGGGAATGGTTAACGAATGCACAGAAAGCTAACCTAAACAGATGCAACCCATCTAGGCAGACTAGAGTTTTTGATGTAGGCGAGATTGTATATGTAAAAAAAACAAAAGAATCGGCGACAAACTTACACCACTTTACAATGAAGCAAGAGTACAGGCAGACCTGGGAACGTCCGTTCTCATTAAAGGGAGGATAGTCCATAAGGACAACCTCAAATAATAGTGGCTCACATGCAAAAATCATTAGATGTAGACATCAACACTCAGAAACAAATTAGTGAACTTACCGAAAAAGTAAATAAAATAAGCAAAGAATGATTCTGTTGATACACCGCACTTATACGAAGCACTCTAACCACAAAATATAATGTTAATAAGGCAAATGCAAGTTGATACTCACAATAACCATGACCAACTTTAATATCAAAAATCCTTCAATTTCGATCACAAGATTTGAAATCTATTTTAGATGAATATCCCTTAGTTAGAATAATTATAATTGTAATAATTGTAACGACTTAAAAAAGGGGACTAGTAGAACACAAATTGTACAATCTAAAATATTAAAAGTAGACTAGAAATTAAAAAGTAAAAAAGGGTGGCATAATATTAAAAATGATTTTAAATTTGAATTGTTTCAACATTTGTTGCAAGGATTGGGGAAAACCCAGAAAATCCCAATCGGAACAATAAGTATTAGTGTTAGTAGATGCCAAAGGTATTACCCGAGGTGATAGAAAAGCGAAAGTTTGATTGAACGAAGAGAATGTTCAGAAGAAAAAGCATGGAAATGAGAGTTATAAAGAAAACATAAAATGCGAAAAGGATTGTGCAGGGCATAATCAGAGACGCATACCGGAAGATATAGAGGAAGATAGTTTCTAGTAGGTCTATAAGGAATAGAAAAATTTAGACAAAGTGTAGAACAATCTTTGTTGCCGTTTATTAATTTTTGAATAAATAAAAGCTACAGTTGTTCTACAGATTAAAAAGGGAAGATTTAGTAGTAGAAGTCTACTAGAATAGGGTGGCAAACGAAGATTAGGATCCCAATTGAAACCGCGAAGGGCAAAGAGAAGGAATTGCTTCTGGACTGACTCTATGCGGGCCTTATTGATATTGTATTGAGGGGACCATACGCAAGAGCAGTATTCGAGAATAGGCCGTACTAGTGATACGTAAAGTAATTTCGTGGTGAAAGGATCGTTAAGTTCCTTCGACGAACGCTTCATGAACGCTAGAACGCCTTTGGCAGCGTTGACAATAGAAGCAATATGTAAGTTAAAATTGAGCTTAGAATCGAAAAGGACACCTAAGTCTTTGACAGTAAATATACGTCCAATGGTATATGTACCAGTTGGCTTCAGACGGCTAAAAGTCATACACGTGCACTAAGAGCAGCTTAGAGGAAGATGGTTGGTTGAGCACCCAAGTGTCATGGACTTAAGATCATGTTGAAGAAGACCAAGTTGAGAAGGCGCTTTATATAATAATATTAGTTTAACATCATCAGCACACATTAGTATCGCGAGTGATACAGTGGACGGAAGGTCATTAATGAAAAGTGTAAAAAATAAGGGACCAAGGTGGCCCTTGGAGGTACGCCAGAAGTAACATAGACTTGATGCACAGCCTACCTTATCATTGCACTGAAAACTACATGGCCACCTACAAAGGCTGTTAATGGAATCAAAATTATCTTCGTCGATCCATGGGGACAGTTACAAAATGCAAGACGGACAAATCATGCCACTGTAAACCCACCAGTAGCCAACCCTAGCTCAGTAACACCTGCCAGAGACAGTCTGCATTTGCCTACTTTATTGTCTGGATCCTGCAATTTGGCCAAAAAAGTGTCAAAAAAAACCAGCCGAACAGCAACGACTGCAAACACAAAAAAACCATTAGGAACCAGCAATATGGCAGCAAACCACCTCCAGGACTGGAGGCAACTCTACCGCTTCTTATGCCACAGAAGCAAGGCCAGCCTTGGGCGAATCAGCTCAGCGACGATTGCATAATCTCAATGAGCAATACGCAGCAGAGCAACAAGATACCAATAAAAAAACAACAACACTCGATGGACATCCAGTCCTTTCTACACCAGCAGCAACTACAGTTCCAATAATGGCAACTTACAACTCCAGCAACAACAATTTCTCTAATAGCTGCAGTAACAACAACAAGAACAGCAGCAGCAAAATCAGAACACAAATAAGCGCCTCGAAAGGCTAGGAAAAATGGTATGCGACATTACCAGCACACTGAAGCAACTGGCTGGGGCTATTCCAAGTTTCCTGCTCCATAACAAAGCTTCAAACGTACAATGAACTCCTTAAAGGTCCTTATCTGTAATGATATTGACATTTCCGGAAAAATCAGAGAAGTGGAGCTCTTCGCAGCAGAAAATGTCCGTATTTATGGATATGCCTTTTATCCAGCTTATAAGCTATCAAGGAATGCACGCAGCGGTGGTCGAGCTGCAGTATTGGTGAAGAGCTCAATTCGCCATTTCCCACAAAGGGTCATCGAGACGCATACCATCCTTTGGCTTTGGTGAAAAGGAGCTCAGTGCTATTTACTGCCAGCCCAGAAACAAAATAGAAGAACGACAGTTCACTGATATTCTTCGTGCTTCCAGACAAATATACCTTATGGGTGGCGACTGGAATGCACGGCATTGGCTATGGGGTGATAAATACAACTCCCCCAAGGGACAAGAACTAGCAGAAGCAATCTCCGCTAGTGGAGCCAAAATTCTCGCCACAGGATCACCAACCAGGTATCCATATGTGCCAACCCTTACACTTTCCTGCATTGACTTTGCTATACACCATGGGATACCGGATAATTGCGAAAGCATAAGCCAAACTGGGACTTAGATTCCGACCATCTTGCGCTTGTTATCACGCTAAAAACGGATGCTGGCAATTCTTACCCTTGCGCTCAACTGGTCACGAATCGCACGGATTTGACAGCCTTTAGGCAGCACCTGGAGAGGTCCGTGCTCCTCGCAACAGAGGAGAAAATACTGAACAGGCAGTTGACATCCCTAATAGAAACATACAGGTGGCAACGCTTCATTACATTTTTATTGAGAACGCTCCCGGCTGCCGTTCATCAGGCGACAGTTGGTTGGGAGAACTTAAGAATTCTGATAGACAAGGAGTGACTAAGAACTACGTCAGGCCCGTAAAGGAGCTAAAAAAGGTAGTGTCGGCCGGTAAGCCCTTTACTGTGAGTTCAATCCATGGCTCCAGTAAAACTGAAAGTAAATGTCTCATAAAAATGTTTGGACAAGTCTCTCCGTTTTTCCTCTTAGACTCGCTGACGTCATTTGACGCTATCATAGCGAATCTAGGAAAGGCCAAATATTTCACAACCTCAGATCTAAAATCCGGATATCACCAGATTTACTTAGCGGAACAAGACCGCGAAAAAAATCTTTCTCGGTAACGGAGGGAAATATGAATTCTGTCGGCTACCCTTCGGCTTGAAGAATGCGGGAAGCATCTTCCAAAGGGCTATTGACGATATCCTTAGAGTGAGTCTCATTACGCAACAAACGAGAGGGAATTGTTAGAAATCGTATGGGCCCTGGGTTATCTCCAATAATACTTGTATGGAGCGAAAGAAATCAACATATTTACCGACCATTAACCGCTAACCTTTTCAGTCTCAGATAGGAACACCAACGCCAAAATTAAAAGGTGGAAAGCCTTCATAGATGAACACAATGCGAAAGTGTTCTACAAACCAGGCAAGGAAAACTTTGTGGCAGATGCGTTGTCGAGGCCAAATATAAATGCCTTACAAACGAGCCTCAGTCAGACGCTGCAACAATTCACAGCGAGATTTGACCGACCTACACGGTCGAAACGACTGGCAAACCTCTTAATTAATTTAAAAATCTTATAATATTAGAAGAGGCACGTTCCGCGTTAAAACAGAACTTTATACTATTTGGCAAGAAAGTGCGCCAGTTGATAAAGTTCACTGATAAAGACAATCTGGTCCAAATACTTAAATCACTAATTGTTACTGATGCGGTAAATGCAATTCATTGCGATTTCCCAACCTTAGCCAGGTTTCAACACGATTTAGTGTTAAGTTTTCCCACAACCAAGTTCTCGGATTGCAAGAGTCTGGTAATAGATGTAACAGACAAATACGAGCAAATCGAAATAATAACGGCTGAACATAATCGTGCACATAGAGCTGCACAGGAAAACATTAAACAAGTACTTCGTGACTATTTTCCCAAAATTGCCAATAAAATAGTTATAAACTGTAAGGTATGTAACAACTCGAAATATGGCAGGTACCCTTACAAACAGGAGATAGGCACGACACCAATTCTGTCATATGCAGGCGAAATGTTGCATATCGACATATTTTCAACAGATAAAAAACTTTTTCTAACTTGCATCGACAAGTTTTCCAAATTCGCAATAGTGCAACCACTAGTGTCGCGAACAATAGTGGATGTAAAAATACCTGTCATGCAATTAATAAATTTCATTCAAAATACGAAAACAATATTCTGCGACAATGAAGCATCGCTAAATTCGGAAATTATCAGATCACTCCTGAAGAACAACTACAACATTGACATAGTAAACTCACCGCCATTACACAGCACCTCAAACGGCCAGGTAGAACGTTTCCACAGCACACTGATGGAAATCAGTAGAACGTAAGTAATGGACAAAAAAAACCCATGACACGGTCAAATCAACTGTTATGTCCACATTTCTGTACAATAGGTCAATACACTCAGTCACGGACAGAATGCCGATCAAGATAATACATTCGACGTCCGATAAAGTCAATGAAACTATCAGGGAATGGTTAACGAATGCACAGCAAGCCAACCTAAACAGATGCAACCCATCTAGGCAGACTAGAGTTTTTGATGTAGGCGAGATTGTATATGTAAAAAACAACAAAAGAATCGGCGACAAACTTACACCACTTTACAATGAAGCAAGAGTACAGGCAGACCTGGGAACGTCCGTTCTCATTAAAGGGAGGATAGTCCATAAGGACAACCTCAAATAATAGTGGCTCACATGCAAAAATCATTAGATGTAGACATCAACACTCAGAAACAAATTAGTGAACTTACCGAAAAAGTAAATAAAATAAGCAAAGAATGATTCTGTTGATACACCGCACTTATACGAAGCACTCTAACCACAAAATATAATGTTAATAAGGCAAATGCAAGTTGATACTCACAATAACCATGGCCAACTCTAATATCAAAAATCCTACAATTTCGATCACAAGATTTGAAATCTATTTTAGATGAATATCCCTTAGTTAGAATAATTATAATTGTAATAATTGTAACGACTAAAAAAAGGGGACTAGTAGAACACAGATTGTACAATCTAAAATATTAAAAGTAGACTGGAAATTAAAAAGTAAAAAAGGGTGGCGTAATATTAAAAATGATTTTAAATTTGAATTGTTTCAACATTTGTTGCAAGGATTGGGGAAAACCCAGAAAAACCCAATCAGAACAATAAGTATTAGTGTTAGTAGATGCCAAAGGTATTACCGGAGGTGATAGAAAAGCGAAAGTTTGATTGAACGAAGAGAATGTTCAGAAGAAAAAGCATGGAAATGAGAGTTATAAAGAAAACATAAAATGCGAAAAGGATTGTGCAGGGCATAATCAGAGACGCATACCGGAAGATATAGAGGAAGATAGTTTCTAGTAGGTCTATAAGGAATAGAAAAATTTAGGCGACTTAAAAGTGTAGAACAATCTTTGTTGCCGTTTATTAATTTTTGAATAAATAAAAGCTACAGTTGTTCTACGGTTACTAAAAAGGGAAGATTTAGTAGTAGAAGTCTACTAGAATAGGGTGGCAAACGAAGATTAAGATCCCAATTGAAACCGCGAAGGGCAAAGAGAAGGAATTGCTTCTGGACTGACTCTATGCGGGCCTTATTGATATTGTATTGAGGGGACCATACGCAAGAGCAGTATTCGAGAATAGGCCGTACTAGTGATACGTAAAGTAATTTCGTGGTGAAAGGATCGTTAAGTTCCTTCGACGAACGCTTCATGAACGCTAGAACGCCTTTGGCAGCGTTGACAATAGAAGCAATATGTAAGTTAAAATTGAGCTTAGGATCGAAAAGGACACCTAAGTCTTTGACAGTAAATAAACGTCCAACGGTATATGTACCAAGGTATGGCTTCAGACGGCTAAAAGTCATAAACGTGCACTAAGAGCAGCTTAGAGGAAGATGGTTGGTTGAGCACCCAAGTGTCATGGACTTAAGATCATGTTGAAGAAGACCAAGTTGAGAAGGCGCTTTATATAATAATATTAGTTTAACATCATCAGCACACATTAGTATACGCGAGTGTAATACAGTGGACGGAAGGTCATTAATGAAAAGTGTAAAAAATAAGGGACCAAGGTGGCTCCTCTGGAGGTACGCCAGAAGTAACATAGACTTGATGCACAGCCTACCTCTATCCATTGCACTGAAAACTACATGGCCACCTACAAAGGCTGTTAATGGAATCAAAATTATCTTCGTCGATCCATGGGGACAGTTACAAAATTGCTCCTCGCAACAGAGGAGAAAATACTGAACAGGCAGTTGACATCCCTAATAGAAACATACAGGTGGCAACGCTTCATTACATTTTTATTGAGAACGCTCCCGGCTGCCGTTCATCAGGCGACAGTTGGTTGGGAGAACTTCAAGAATTCTGATAGACAAGGAGTGACTAAGAACTACGTCAGGCCCGTAAAGGAGCTAAAAAAGGTAGTGTCGGCCGGTAAGCCCTTTACTGTGAGTTCAATCCATGGCTCCAGTAAAACTGAAAGTAAATGTCTCATAAAAATGTTTGGACAAGTCTCTCCGTTTTTCCTCTTAGACTCGCTGACGTCATTTGACGCTATCATAGCGAATCTAGGAAAGGCCAAATATTTCACAACCTCAGATCTAAAATCCGGATATCACCAGATTTACTTAGCGGAACAAGACCGCGAAAAAACATCTTTCTCGGTGAACGGAGGGAAATATGAATTCTGTCGGCTACCCTTCGGCTTGAAGAATGCGGGAAGCATCTTCCAAAGGGCTATTGACGATATCCTTAGACTGAGTCTCATTACGCAACAAACGAGAGGGAATTGTTAGAAATCGTATGGGCCCTGGGTTATCTCCAATAATACTTGTATGGAGCGAAAGAAATCAACATATTTACCGACCATTAACCGCTAACCTTTTCAGTCTCAGATAGGAACACCAACGCCAAAATTAAAAGGTGGAAAGCCTTCATAGATGAACACAATGCGAAAGTGTTCTACAAACCAGGCAAGGAAAACTTTGTGGCAGATGCGTTGTCGAGGCCAAATATAAATGCCTTACAAACGAGCCTCAGTCAGACGCTGCAACAATTCACAGCGAGATTTGATCGACCTACACGGTCGAAACGACTGGCAAACCTCTTAATTAATTTAAAAATCTTATAATATTAGAAGAGGCACGTTCCGCGTTAAACAGAACTTTATACTATTTGGCAAGAAAGTGCGCCACTTGATAAAGTTCACTGATAAAGACAATCTGGTCCAAATACTTAAATCACTAATTGTTACTGATGCGGTAAATGCAATTCATTGCGATTTCCCAACCTTAGCCAGGTTTCAACACGATTTAGTGTTAAGTTTTCCCACAACCAAGTTCTCGGATTGCAAGAGTCTGGTAATAGATGTAACAGACAAATACGAGCAAATCGAAATAATAACGGCTGAACATAATCGTGCACATAGAGCTGCACAGGAAAACATTAAACAAGTACTTCGTGACTATTTTCCCAAAATTGCCAATAAAATAGTTATAAACTGTAAGGTATGTAACAACTCGAAATATGGCAGGTACCCTTACAAACAGGAGATAGGCACGACACCAATTCCGTCATATGCAGGCGAAATGTTGCATATCGACATATTTTCAACAGATAAAAAACTTTTTCTAACTTGCATAGACAAGTTTTCCAAATTCGCAATAGTGCAACCACAAGTGTCGCAAACAAAAGTGGATATAAAAATACCTGTCATGCAATTAATAAATTTCATTCAAAATACGAAAACAATATTCTGCGACAATGAAGCATCGCTAAATTCGGAAATTATCAGATCACTCCTGAAGAACAACCACAACATTGACATAGTAAACTCACCGCCATTACACAGCACCTCAAACGGCCAGGTAGAACGTTTCCACAGCACACTGATGGAAATCAGTAGAACGTAAGTAATGGACAAAAATAACCCATGACACGGTCAAATCAACTGTTATGTCCACATTTCTGTACAATAGGTCAATACACTCAGTCACAGACAGAATACCGATCAAGATAATACATTCCACGTCCGATAAAGTCAATGAAACTATCAGGGAATGGTTAACAAATGCACAGCAAGCCAACCTAAACAGATGCAACCCATCTAGGCAGACTGGAGTTTTCGATGTAGGCGAGATTGTATATGTAAAAAAAAACAAAAGCGACAAACTTACACCACTTTACAATGAATCAAGAGTACCGGCAGACCTGGGAACGTCTGTTCTCATTAAAGGGAGGATAGTCCATAAGGACAACCTCAAATAATAGTGGCTCACATGCAAAAATCATTAGATGTAGACATCAACACTCAGAAACAAATTAGTGAACTTACCGAAAAAGTAAATAAAATAAGCAAAGAATGATTCTGTTGATACACCGCACTTATACGAAGCACTGTAACCACAAAATATAATGTTAATAGGGCAAATGCAAGTTGATACTCACAATAACCATGGCCAACTTTAATATCAAAAATCCTACAAATTTCGATCACAAGATTTGAAATCTATTTTAGATGAATATCCCTTAGTTAGAATAATTATAATTGTAATAATTGTAACGACTAAAAAAAGGGGACTAGTAGAACACAGATTGTACAATCTAAAATATTAAAAGTAGACTGGAAATAAAAAGTAAAAAAGGGTGGCGTAATATTAAAAATGATTTTAAATTTGAATTGTTTCTACATTTGTTGCAAGGATTGGGGAAATCCCAGAAAAACCCAACCAGAACAATAAGTATTAGTGTTAGTAGATGCCAAAGGTATTACCGGAGGTGATAAAAAAGCGAAAGTTTGATTGAACGAAGAGAATGTTCAGAAGAAAAAACATGGAAATGAGAGTTAAAAAGAAAACATAAAATGAGAAAAGGATTGTGCAGGGCATAATCAGAGACGCATACCGGAAGATATAGAGGGAGATAGTTTCAAGTAGGTCTATAAGGAATAGAAAAATTTAGGCGACTTAAAAGTGTAGAACAATCTTTGTTGCCGTTTATTAATTTTTGAATAAATAAAAGCTAAAGTTGTTCTACAGTTACTTAAAAAAGTAAGATTTAGTAACAGAAGTCTACTAGAATAGGGTGGCAAACGAAGATTAGGATCCCAATTGAAACCGCGAAGGGCAAAGAGAAGGAATTGCTTCTGGACTGACTCTATGCGGGCCTAATTGATATTGTATTGAGGGGATCATACGCAAGAGCAGTATTCGAGAATAGGCCGTACTAGTGATACGTTAAGTAATTTCGTGTTGAAAGGATCGTTAAATTCCTTCGACCAACGCTTCATGAACGCTAGAACGCCTTTGGCAGCGTTAACAATAGTTGCAATATGTAAGTTAAAATTGAGCTTAGAATCGAAAAGGACACCTAAGTCTTTGACAGTAAATATACGTCCAATGGTATATGTACCAAGGTATGGCTTCAGACGGCTAAAAGTCATAAACGTGCACTAAGAGCAGCTTGGACTAAGATAGTTGGCTGAGCACCCAAGTGTCATGGATTTAAGATCATGTTGACGAAAACCAAGTTGAGAAGGCGCTTTATATGGTAATATTAGTTTAACATCGTCAGCACACATTAGTATACGCGAATGTAATACAGTGGTAGGAAGATCATTAATGAAAAGTGTAAAAAATAAGAGATTAAGGTGACTCCCTTGAGGAACGCCAGAAGTAACATAGACTAGTCTGGAGATTGCTGATCTAAGTACAACTTTTTGGGTTCTAGCTTTGAGTTAGGTAGAAATCTACGGTAAAAAAGAGGGAGGGAACCCAATACAGAGGAGTTTAAAAAATAATAAATCATGGTGTACCGAGTCAATTGCTTTACAGATGTCGGTGTAAATTACGTCAGTTTGCATTCTCTGTTGGAGCGCATAGTGAATAAGAGATGTGAATTCCAACAAGTTGGTCGCAGTGGACCGACTTTGTAATTGGAAATATCTGCTTACCACCTTTTTTATGGAGAGGTATAATACATGAGTCTTTCCAAAGAGAAGGGAAGACTCCAGTGGTAAGTGATAGATTAATAAGTTTAAGTAGAGGTCGAAGAAGAGACGTGCTATACTCTTTTAAGACATAACTTGGAATATTATCTGGCCCTGGTTAGTAAGTAAGTCTTACTAGTTTTATAGCAGAGATTATAGAAGACTCACATACTATGGGAGCGAAAATAGAGTTGGATGAAGTTAAACTTTAAGGATAGAGGTTGTTAGAATCAGGAATAGATGAATACGTGGTTTAAAAAAATTTGGCAACCAATCAGCGGCAGTTAAGTCGCTGTTAGCCTTTTCATTACCAAGAAAGAATAAAGATGGGAGGCGTGTGGACTTGCGCTTCAAGTTAACGAAGGAGTAGAAAAGTTTGGGATTACTTGAAAATTGATTCTTACATCGGGCGATATAATCTGTGTAACATTGAGAGTTACGCAGAAAGAAGTACGATTTAGCGATAGAATATTGAGATAAGTCAAGAATAGAACCAGAGATCTTAGCTTTTTTAAAACGTTAGACTTAATTTTTTTCAATTTTGAGAGTCTGGCTGTAAGCCAAGATGGCTTAGAAGAACTAAATCTACGATAAGAGTAACAGAATAAATATCTAATAGAGATATCTAATTGAGTTAAGTGTATCGAAAGCAAGGATCATTTGATTTAGCAAAGTGGAGTTCCCTTTGCGAAAACAAGGGTGTTTCTCAGTAGGAATAGGTGAGGGTAAGATAGATTGGATAGATATATAGAGAGATATTTCAATAGTAGGGTAATAAGGTTCTTTTTGGGCAGAGTTAAAAGATTTGACTGGAGATGGAAGCGTAAGATAATGATTTATAAAAACAAGATCTAAGAATATATGTAGGTTATTAGGAATTAAATTTAATTGATAAAGAGGAAGATCAAATACACCATCTAAAAAGTCATGTTGAGAAAAGGGAATAAGATAGTTCGCGCTGCTGAAAAATTACTAAGTTATGGTGGGCAAGTTTAAGTCACCTAGAGAAAATACTTCGTTAATGCAATATAAGTGTTGCTTGTAAAGTTGTAAATCAGAGGCAGGAGGAATATAGGAACAGATGATAAAAAGAGCTGATGATGGAAGAGTTACTTTTACAGCAACTATTTCAACATCAGAGGAAGACGGCAACGTTACCTATTCTGATTGTAATATGTTTTTAACGGCAATTAATACGCACCGCCACGTCTTGTTGACCGATCGCGTATAAATATTGTACAATTGTTTGGCAAAACTTCACAATCAGATATGGTAAGGTTAAATCAAGTCTCATAAAAAATAATAATATCGGACTCAAATGAAATACTATTCGGATTTAGTTGTTGGAGTTTAGGAAGAAGACCTCTAATATGGAATAGTAATATAGTCAGACAAATAGCCTAGTTTTTTGAGACATTAGTTACAGGTGTATTAGTAGGAAGAATTACTGGTAAAGGCTGCGCTCGTTTTTTTGGCCTAAACTCATGAACAATCATGTGAGGGGGCCAGAAATTTGAGCCACAGATAGTATTAAAGAAATCTGAAGAAACATCACAGATAGATTAGCAGATGATCTACTAGATATATATATCTAACTATCGACTCGTAAGTTGTATATAGTCTAGACACAAATACTTGTCTACGAGGGGGAGAAGGAGACAAAGAAACATCTAAATATATGTTGAGAGAAGAATTAAGGGTGGGGGAAGACGAAGGAGAAATAGGTATGGGCACAGTTGAAAGCTCAGCTATTTCTGTACGACGCGGAATTGACTAAGAAAATCAATATTTGAGTCAAATTCGCTCGCCAGTCATTTAGGTGTTTTGCTCAGTTTAATAAACTGATTCCTACCATATTATACATTCTGCTGAAATCAGCCTGCATTACATAACAAGATGGACACGCCCATCGAATGCCGCCTTTTGGTTTAACCATAGCGGAACTGTGTTAATTAACTTTGTCACAGTCGCGCCCAGATAAACCGACACACTCAGTGTGCATCATATTATCGCACAACCAACAATAAATAAATTGTGGTTGAGCAGATTCAGACGCTTTGAGTGAGCAGGTCTTCATACAGCAAAACATTTTGTAAAAGTATTAGTATTAGGTAGACGAAAATTAGTATAAAATATATGAAATTAATATTCACTCAAATAAATGTAGTAAACAAACAACGTTTACAAAAACAAAACACAAGTTGAAAGAAAACGAAACCAAAAGCGCGAAAACGAAACGAAAAGGGTCAAGCAACTACGGTCGAACTTTAGAACAACAACAACACAACACATACGCCGCGTTAGGTGATGCACAAAAGACGAATTTAAAAGCAAAAACAAATACAGCAGACGCCGCGTTGGGAAAAATGTAAATAAAAACTTACGAGCACAGAAATAAACGTATAATGAAATCGCAGGGCGCGGAAAATAAAAATAAAATGAAAACCAATTTTATAAAATTTTTAGATAAGGCAGAAAAAGAAAATGTTTATTTAAATAGAGCGCGAGAATTTTACTGCAAAACTAATAGGTATCGATTGATTTAATCATTTCATTGAGGCATCCAAATCAAGGCCCTCCAGGGGCCTATCATAGGGGAAAACTTATATTCAAAAGGACACGACATTGCCGGTGTCACATAAACACGTCACCCTCCAGCCCAAGACGACATAGTGCCGAATGTAGCGACGATATCCTGGCAGTCAACGAGCGTCGCGACCACCTACGCAGCAATCAGCAACTGTCAACACAAGGAAGTTGCGCCCGCCGTTGCCGCACGTAACCATCCACCTGAAGCCCATCGCACAGGTAGACGATGGCATAATCATCATAGGCGAGAGTTTAGCGAAAGCTAGCAGCCTTTAGCACCCTCTGCCACTTTCCGAGGAAAAGACAAGCTTCAAAGGAAGTTAAAAGGACAGTCAATGAATATAAGGTGACTGAGGACAGTCACGAGCTTGAAGGACGACTAGTTAATAAATAAGTGTTGGATAATTGTTATATTTAAGTTAACTTGTATCTCTCTTATCACAGTCGCATTCTTCGGCAGCGCGAGAATGTAAAGAATAACAAACGATGATAATGTGGTATAGCCGTTATGTCCTTCTTAACTTTCCTTGCACTGCATTCGAGTAGGACGCAACGCTGTGTGAAATACATTATACTGTGAAATATATTATAATTCTATACAAAATCACAATTGTATATCATCATTATGTTGCTGAGCCACAATGCCTGTGTTAAATGGTAAAGGCAAACCCTAACGTAATCGTCATAAGAAGCCAACATCAACATCAACCTGGATTAACAGCTTGCTCCGCCAAGCTAAACACGACCAACCAAGAGCGCGGGATCAGCGCCGACGACGCTGGACTTAGCTACTTACATAACTTATATATAGGAGCCAGCGTGAGCTCCGCTAGTTGTTGCAATAACATCGGCTCATAACAACACACGTGCACGTTATATGTTACAGCAAAGAATATTTCTAATATATTAAATAAAAATAAAATTTCTTTATTTAATTTATAATGATTAAAGCTACATTTTGCCAGTGTTTTTATTCAAGTTGGTGTTTGAGTATGTGTTTTTTTTTGTGTACTGAATGTCAATTTTTTTTTTTACTTTTTTTAATTTGAAAGAAAAACTAGTTTCTTTCCGATACCTAATTTCATAACACTAAGTGTTGACTTTTTTATGTTTTAAAAGTATTGTAAGACAGCTGTGGGTTATATTCAGCTGAAAGTAACTTAAAGGTACTACTTGATTAGCTAGAAATTCAACTTCAAGTAAATTTAAAACATTTTCAGCTTTTTAGTCATTTTTGCAATAAAAAACTTTTTTTACAACTTGCCTCATAAGTTGAATTGGTTTTTTTAGATTAATTTTAGATATCAACATGATTTGTTATGATATCCGGTGAAATGTAAAAATATCTGTCAAGTTTTGGATTGTACTATGAACCCGAGAAGTTCCATGAATTTTTGTCGTCAAGATTGCACCTAGAACTTTTCAATTTTTAAAAAGATTCCGAAATTTAGACTTGGAATAGGCTTGTCTCAATTTTTTTGTATCGCAAAATTTGTCTTGATTTTGTTTATTAGGTGGTAAATGGTTTGTTAAGCTCAGATTATTAGGAGCTGATATAACATTTTCTTGATGTATAGTATGCAATTATGGCACCACTTAAACTTTTCTTGCACGCTCACCTATAGCATTTGAAATCCATCATTTGACTCTGAAAATACTTCAACAATGTTAAGTGGCGCCTCATCAGTTTCATTAATCGTTGCATTAAGGGATAGAACATAATCGTCTACGTAAATCGATGACGCCAATGGGGCAAAATTTACCTGTTTGAAAAAACTGGCCTTTCTTGCGTTTGTGTGTTCCTGTGATCTACTAATTGTTAATATGGAACGTGGCGGTCCCGTTAGCTGAGTTTTCTCCGCAATATTTTTAACGTTAAAATTTTCAGAAACTGTACTTTTCTCAGCGTAGTTGCTGAGAAAATCAAATGCAGATTGCAAGGCTATAGAGGCCCTTCTGTCACAAGAAGTAAAGATCTTCTTACTCCAATCATTTTTTTGCGCGTTCAGACTATTGCTGCCAGGCATTTCAAACTGTAAAGTGAAATAAATTTATTCGAATTTATGTATCTTCATTTTGACACTCACTTCTGTACGCTCCTTAGTTATTTGCTTTTGTAGCTGTGTTAAGAAAACGATTTTCTTATTACGTTGCTGTTTGGCTCGCTCTGATTTATTTTTCCACTGGCGCTGTCGTTGTTTGCTTTTAATTAAAGTGATCATATATTTCTCTTCCTCCTCATTTAGAAGCCAGTGCCATTTGCGAAAATTCTTTACTGGAAGTATACTATTAAATAGCTACATAAGATTTAAACATATTTCAGTCGAGGATGACCGACTACAAGGTACCTTAATTCAGGTAGCCAATTCTAAAATTTGAAACAAACTTGATTTGATCGACACTTTAATAACTTTTTTCACCAACTTTTCAAAAAGAGTAAAAATTGTGTCGTGCTTACAAATTGAACGACTCTCCATTGCAGCATTGGCTTCCGAATCACATTTTTGTATTTCGTCAATGCGATGCAGCTTATCCTGCACCTCGTTCTGCTTATGCAAAACCGAGAAACGTAAAATATTGTTAGTTCTGTCGTCCTCAAGAAGGTCTGCCATTGCGAGTAGTTGGGCATAGGATGTCTCCAAAATTTCCAAGCAGTTTTCACTCTTCTGTCTTTCCACATTTATGGTGCTGGCGGCTTCTCGTACAAACATCAGATCAACAATTAAATTTTGCAGATCTTGTAAAAGTTCTAAAATTATTTTAAAGAAATAAAGTACATAAGTGTGTAAAGGAACAATTGTTAGGACGCACCTAAAGACGAATTTATTTATGTTTCGAGCAAGATAGTGAGGGTACACTGTGAAATGTGATACCAGCTCTCATAGTTACTAGGATCGACGCGTTAAACCGGAAGGACAAAAGACGCAGAAACAGACGGACTGCGGATCAATAATAAATGGACAATTTGTGGCGATGATGCTTTACTCTTCGCAGCGTCGCCGCTGCCAATCTTAGCGCAGCATCATTTTAAATTATTTTTAAATAACCTGTGTTTATTATCTAAATTATGAAAAAGTGTAGCAAGCAAAATGAGTATAAGATATTAAAAATTTACTTTAAGTCAATATTAACCGATTAGAGTCAGCATAATTTCAAAATATCTTGGTTTTTGTAGGATATGCAAGAATCCACATAAAAATGTAATGTCTCCGGCTATTATAAATTCTGAGATTGACGCCGATATACGAACAGAAACTAGGACATACAGAACCAGATAAAAAAATATACATACATACATATATACTTTACGCGGTCGAAGAGATGCGTTCTTCTATAAAATTTAAATGCATTTAAACAAGTCTATATTGGTTTAAGGAATTAAAAAATAGAAGAACAAATACAACTATGAACAGCAAGTGATTCTTTTTAAAAAAAAAATAAGTCCATTGATTAATGCTGACCGTTTCTGCTTTGACTTCAGTTTCGTCTCTGCGTGCAATATTTTTGTAACCTGACGCTTACCATCTTTTGATTTGCTAAGCTCCACTCTTTCCTGCAGGGTATTTTCAAACTTTATGGAAAGCTGGTTAAGGTCTTGATTACAAACACATAAATCAGCAATGTACTTAATTATATGAAGAAAGTTGTCATCAAACATTTTTTATAATTATTTTTACAAATTAGCAGGAAATTTACAAAATTAATAGCAGATCCTCCAGAACATTGAAGTGCTTACTTGAGATGTGATAGACAGTCATTTTCGTCTGTTCATTGATTTTCTTTTAGTCCAGTCAGTACTTAAAGTCTATAATTTTTAAATGATTTTGTCACATATATTATAATGACACAGTCGCAGGTGTCTCCGTGTTAAAAAAGGAGCAGTATTACCAATAATCAGTCGGCACACGACGTCGAACTGTTGAATATAAATACAATACATCCTCTCTTTAAAGGGAAGTTTCGATCCAGAAAAACCTCTTCCGAATGTAATCCATTTAAAATAGGTTCCCTATTCAACACAATATCACGCATTTCGTTGCAAATTGTATTAAGAAGTGTAGATTAACAACAAATTAAATCAATTTTAAATACCTTATTAATTTAACTTTTTATTCATTTTATTTATTTTATTTATTTAATTTATTTAATTTATTTAATTTATTTAATTTATTTTATTTATTTTATTTATTTTATTTATTTTATTTATTTTATTTATTTTATTTATTTTATTTATTTTATTTATTTTATTTATTTTATTTATTTTATTTATTTTATTTATTTTATTTATTTTATTTATTTTATTTATTTTATTTTATTTTAGTTATTTTATTTATCTAGAGCTGATTTCAAACAGACTAGCACAAACGAGTTTAGTATTGAGTTGTTTTACGGTTAGCTAAAGAGGGAAGATTTAAAAGTAAGAGTCTACTAGAGTAGGGTTGGAAACGAACATTGGGATCCTAATTGAGACCACGAAGGGCAACGAGAAGAAATTGCTTCTGGTTCCTCATTATTTTTTATCGTTAAATTCCTTGGACCAACGCCTAATGAAGCCTAGGAAGCCTTTGGAAGCATTGACAATAGATGCAATATGTAAATTAAAATTGAGCTTAGAATCGAAAAGGACACCTAAATCTTTAACAGAGCCGTTCTAAAGGAAGGTTATACCAATATATACCAATGGTATACGAACTATGGTATGGCTTCATTCGGCTAAAAGTCGTAAATTTGCTCTAAGATCAGTTTAGAGGAAGATGATTGAATGAGCAACAATGTCGAATAGAGCTTAGATCATGTTAAAGAGTACCAAGTCGGGAACGCTCTTTAATAATATAAGTTTAACATCGTCAGCATATAATCCTAATGTAGTAATTCTGCGGCACTTCAATTATCATATTAACTGACAACTTCTTGTAGGGCTGCGGCAAACCTTCCCGAATTTTGGGTTGCGGCACTTTAGCGGCCCCAGTGTGAATTGAACATAAGCTGCCACGATCACTGGATACAGGCAATTTAATAATGAAATCGCCTTAATGGAAGCAACAGTTTCATCTCTATCTGTTTGTCTCAAAAAGCACACAGAGAGCGAGCCAAAAAAATGTTAAATTTTAATATGGCTTATCAACACGTTATTTTCAACTTAGAACTGTGTTGTTTTATTTGAAATTCATAGCTCTAAAAAGGTAAAAATTCAAATAGTCCAGGATATAGAAATGACTTACATCAGTTACATTTTTTTAAACAAAGTATGCTTTGGCTTATTGCATTTAGATTATACGTATAAAGAAAAAGCTTTTCTTTTTGTATAAAGGGAGCCCCAAATATTATTATTTGCGAATCTTTCCTTATTTCTTCGTACGCCGGCTGATGCAATAACTGTGTAACTCCGAACTGGAAATTCATTTTACATTCTTACCTTATTCAGCGGTAAAATGTATTTCAATTGATACGAAGTGTAGCATATAACGTTCTTATTTAGAGAGCGGATGGTGCAATAACAATTATGGAGTACGCGTTAGATTCGGCCTTTCTCAGTTCGGCTAGGGGTGGGGATGAGAAAAAGAAAAACCCGCAATGATAAGGGCTCGGTTGCTACAAACATTATTAATAAAAATTCGCGTACCTTTGAAGGAGGGAAGAAGATAACAAGGGTAAAGGTACGGATCAGTCGTCTCTTTGCTGTAGCACCAGACTGCGTCATGATCCTTTGATCCCTACCATGATTATTTATGTTTGCCAAGACATCACATAAAACCTCAAAAAGGGTCCATCAAAGGAAAAGGTTCAACTACACCATCTTCCTGTAAAGCTGCATGGTTCCACAAATGGAGGTTTAACAAGAAATCATGTTATTTTCAAAACTAGTTAATAAAATTTAAATTCATATTTGCTTCCATAGCTTATAAGTCAATTCAAACCCAAAAACTAATACTATTGACATATATATATGAGATATGAGAACAAATATGAATAATGAGAGTCATGAAAAAAAAGGGGGAAAGGTAAAAGATAGAATCTTAAATTAGGTTAGTACATATTTTAATTTGGCATATTATTAGCCACTAAGCGAAGACGCCGCTCTGAACTTTTCTTATGGAAAGCTTGTACAAATGCATTTGTGCCCAATTAACATAGATAATTAAGAGCTTGGCACTGGTTGGTTGGTTATGAAAGCTTAAGAGTTCACAGCTTTTGATACTTGTACAAGCCCAGTCCAAGCTAGGCTTATAATCACTAAGTTCTATGTATTATTAAAAAAAGCTTCATAAGTAAATATTTAAAATAAGAATTTAATATATAAAATACAGTGTGTCACAAAAGTGATGATACAGCAAGATATTTATATTATAAAGGCATAATTCTCATTAATTATTAAAAAATTTCAGAAAAAAAGTAAAGTACATAACTAAGATTACGAATTAAAACAAAAAATTATTATATTCCTTACTTATATAGTTAAAATGAAGTAAAAACTAAAAAAAACAACAATAATTTGGCTCCACAAAAGTCATGATACACCTAGATATCACCCCTTATTATTAATTATTTATCTACTTTTTTTTAATTTTAAAATCTTGTTGGATATCTCTTCATTTTAATGACTCCATTAAGCCGTTTAGGCATGGGCGATACTAATGTTTCTAATATGCAGAGCCTATTTTTCCCCACTCTTCCTGCAAAGCTTTTCTCAGGTCCGTCTTACTTCGAATTTCTAATCCCCTTAAATGTTCTTCTATTTTACTCCACACATGCTCAATGGGATTGAGATCTGGATTTTGTGGAGGGGCCTGAAGCAAGTGGGGCACATTGTATATAACCTACAAACGCGCATTTTTAGCTGTGTGCTTGGGGTCGTTATCTTGATAAAAGCAAAAAGACGACTCAATACCAAGACAATCACCACTTTGCTTTAAATATGTATATCATTAGTTTGATTACCGTGGAGTAAGGTATGTTAGTGTTTGGCCACATATCGTGTTTTAAGAGAAGATTATGTTTTACATAATCGTCCAACTACGCAAGCAATTGGCAAAATTCTGAAGAAATTTGAATAAATTGGACTGGATGGAAAGTGTAGCCGAAGACACGAATGTTTCTATTCCTCGTCATTCTGAGGAATTAGGACTGTCTTAAGGCACATTATGCATTTGGATCTACATCTACATCTATATAATGTCTACCTCATACAACAACTGAATTCAGCTGACCATTTACAACGTCGTAGATACGTCGAATGGGTGCTTGAGCAACATTTTCTTCAGCGACGTTTATAAACAAAATTGTCGTATTTGGGGTTCTGAGAATCCTCAAGTAATTGAAGAGAGGCCATTACATCCACAAAAAGTCACTGTTTGGTGCGCTCTTTGGTCCGGAGGTGTGATTTGACCTTACTTCTTCGAAAACGACGATGGCACGACTGTCACCGGAGTCAATTCGGAGCGTTATGGTCATATATTAACCGACTTTTTTGCCTGCTATTGGAGAATACGACTTGGACAATATGTGGTTTCAACAAAACTGTGCTCACATGGCACAGAAGTCGAACGAATATGGTTTTATTGCAAAAGACATATCCTGGCCGCGTAATTAATCGTCTTGGCGATATCAACTGCCCACCAAAATCATGCGATTTGACACCGTTGGACTTTTTTTGTGGGGCTACGCGAAAGACCGGGCTTATGCAGATAAACCATTAACTCTTGAGCACTTAAAAACCAACATTCTTCCAGCTATGGCTGAGATACCGCCCAATATGTGTAAAAAAGTGGTCTAAACTACCTCAAAAGAATCGATGCTTGCAAGAATTCGCGTTGTGGTCATTTAAATGATGAAGTATTTCACACATAATGTCAAGGATTAAACTTTATAATAAAAAAGAAATATCATGAAAAAATTATTTTAAATGTGATTTTTATATATCTATACTTTTGAAACCGCAAAACGGCCTAAGTAAGATGATGTTATGTTTGATAAATTGAAATTTTTTAACCTTTTTCTACACCGTTTTTTTTTTTTGTCATCTCCTTGTAATTGTTTGCATTCGCCCCTAAATGCATTTCGCTGTTCGCGTTTTAAGCGCAGCTTGGTGATGCATTCGATTCATTATCCCCATTAGAGCGCGCTAACAGGCTTTGAAATTTGGTAGAGTTAATGTTAACCTTAACTTCGTCTTATTTGCGCTTTTAATTAACTCTCAAATGCTTTATTCTCATTTGGTTTTGCTTATTCGTTAAAAGCTTCACTATTTTTATATACTAGGGATGGAAAAAAGTCGTACAAGCTTGTCGTTATATTGGCTGAAGGGCTGCCACCAATTGGCTGTCAGTACTAACTGCAGTCGCTAATGTGCCTAAGTTTACATGATCGAATCTTCTTGGGTCGTTGATTTTGATGGGCATTAAATGATTTTGCTTGTGTATCTTTGCTCATTGATACAGTTTCTGCACCAACATATATCTTCTCGATTCATTGAAGGCCACACGTATTTCTGACGAACTTGGTGTAATGTAGGTCTTCCGATCGGATAAGACAAGTTGTGAACAAAAATGAACACTTTCTGCCGAATATCTTTTGGAGCGTATAGTCGAACATACCCCGTCGGTACATCACAGTACATTTCTGTATTCTCCTCAAAGCGTAAGCGTTTAAACTTGAGAGATATGTTGCCTTAAAATAATTTTTATCAATTCAGGATCGCCCTCCTGTGCCTGTTTGAACTGCGATAGATTTGGCGTGTTTGCTTAATTGCATCACCGACAGATCTACAGCTACACTTTGCTTGCAATTGAGCAAAGACGTGAAAATGCATCAGCCTTTTATGTGTACAATCGTCGTAATGAACAATCTTAATGATGAAGGTACGGGCTTCGATCATGTTTCTACAATATTTCACAGCTTCGAAAATAGCGAGAAGTTCTCTGGCGTATTTGCTCTAGTTCTTCTCTAAGCTGCTAAGCTTTTTGAAAAAAATCCTATTGGTTTCCAGTCATTGTTTAACTGCTGCTCCAGAGCCGCGCCAATGGCAACATCAGATGCGTCACACACTACTGAAAGGTGTGAATTTGGAAATGGAAACGCGAGAACTGCTGCACAAGCTATACTTTGCTTGCATGCTTCAAATGCTGTAAAAAGCTCCGGCGTTGAATTGATTGTGCGTTGAAAATTTTTCTTTACGTTTTTAAGAAGCTCAGAAAGGGGCACCTGCACGTGCGAAGTGTGCGGCAAGCATCTACGGTAGTAGTTTATTATACCAAGAAAACGACCAAATTGCTTGATGGTGTTTGGACGTGTGTAGTTGTTAATAGCGTCAATTCGATCGGTTGGCGGCTTTATTCTGTGCTTGTTGATAGTATAATCTCTGTTTTTGCTATGTTGTATTTGCTGAGATTTACGCACAAGCCGTGGTTACGTAGAATCTGTAGAACAATGCATAGGTGTTCTTGGTGCTCAGCCATGGTGTTGATGACTATGTCATCTATGTAGCAGAATACAAAACTTGAAAAGATTGTGCGCATTTTTTAACCCAAATGACATGACAACAAATCTGTGCCGATAATTGCCGTGTGCACATCATCTATGAAGAAAGACTACGCAATGTTCCGACGGAGCTCCAAGTTTAGCTGTTGTATATGTTATCCGTAAGTGTGGATTGGTGTCTGGTTCGCAGCGTAGAAAAGTAGATCTCCTTGTTTGGTCTTATGCTTAACCAATGTACGTGGTATTACAGCGACCACCGACCCGGAATCGATGAGGTATATTTCATGCGTGATGTCAGGTCGTGGATGTGGAGCCGGCGTTCGGAAATATATTTATATTATAGAACAGAGTCGCTAGTTCAGTTGAGTCCCTAGTGTCGCTGTTGTCGCCTAGAGCAGCGGTCGACAGAGTTTTTAGACTAACCGTTCATGACGTGTGCAAGGCGAGTGGCACTTTTGTGCATTATCCCCTAATTTCTGGTGGTAGAAGCAAAGTGTTGTTTGTTGCTTATCCACTTGACATCTTTTTGTAGATTATCATGGCTTTGAGATAAAGAAGAGGGGTGTAATTTGGACTCTGGAGATTCGTCGAATCTTTGCAGCAGTCGTGCCTTTAGTGCCTCATAGTTCGTAGTTGGTTGACGGATAATGAGAACTTCCACAGCCAAGACTAATTCTTCCCCCAGATGCACTGCGACAAAATCGAGCTTGTCAATATTTTCATAGACTTTATGTAGGCGAAATGAACGTTCTACATGTGCGAACTATAATTGGGGCTGTTGCGAGTGAACTTTGACATACAAATTGTGGCACGTTTGTCGATAAGCGTGGTATATCTTGCCAAGGCGCAAAATGTGTTCGCAGCGCTTCTATTTACTGATGCAGGTCACGTAGTTTGTGGGATAAATATTCTTGCGTTTACAATCTGACAACTTGATCGTCATTCTCGAAAAAAATTAATTTTCGTTTTTATAATGACCGCATTTGTAGCCTGGCGTGTGCCTAAAAATTGGCGGAATTTCACCGCTCTTGGAAACTGGTAGCGTATTCTCCTGCCAGATAGAATTTTGTATCCTGTCAGGGTCACCACTTTGGTAGAGATAATCTTGTGGCTTAACTTCGTCTCATTTTCACTTTTAATTAACTCCCAAATGCTTTATTGTTTAAACTTACGTTAAACATGCATACATATAAATTCATAATTAAAATATACGTCACATAGCATAAGGGGAAGTACATGTTGCATCATGTAAACACAACGCACAGTAATACAATAGATAATTTATGACCACTTGTCAATATTACGGTGTGACCCAAGTGCGTACACTTACACGAAATATGACCCGATCCTATCAGGAAGTTGCATCCCGTTGGCCGGGTTAAGGTAGTGATAAGAATAGAGTAAGTACGCTCTGTGTTAGATATAAAAGAACTAAGATTTGTAAGAATAAAATTAATATACTTTGAGTTGCTCAATAATGAACTGGGGTTTCATTTCATGGTCTTTCAAGCCTTTTTTTGTTTTCGACCACCAGTGGTAAGAAACAACGAAGTGAAAAAACCAGCACCTTAAAAAAATAAGGTTGTTCAAACTTACATTGAACATGCATATGTACATTTGAAATTAATATATATGCCACATACTTTTAAGCGGAAGTGCATTTCGTATTGAGTGAACACAACACACCATAATAAAATAGATAATTTATGGCCGCGTGTATGCGTGTCAAATAGTATGGTGTGATTCAAGTACGTGCACGAAATATGAACCGACCCTATCAGCAGATGCAACCCGTTGGTCGGGTCAAAGTAGATAAGAATAGGATAAGAATGTTAGCTATGTTAGCTATATAAGAACTAGGATTTTAAGAATAAAACCAGTATTCTTCGAGTTGCTCCCGAGAGGAGTATACTTTCGAGTTGCTCACTAAACACATCGATCAAACAAAGGTTGTTTAAATAAATAAATTACTCTGTCTCACCCACCAGTGGTAATAAATAAATCAGCTATTATTGTCAAAACTATATAAATGCTAGGCAATACAAGCCAGTATTTTTAATAAAAAGTAGTACAGCATTGAAGCAAACATAAGCGGCAGTGGTACCTGGATCGGCTACAACAAGGTAGCAGCAGAAGCGATAACGGGCTAAAGCAAAGACGGCTAGCCACAGTATCGACTTCAGGAACAGCAACAGTAACTGCGTCAGCAACGGCTATGGGTACGGCAATAGCAACGGCGACAGTACCGGGCTAGCAAACACGGCCACAGGAACAGCAACAGTGGCAGCAACGGCTACAGCAACAGCAACGGCGACAGCAACCGGGACAGCAGCGGGGACAGCAGCGACAACAGCAGCGACAACTGCAGCGGAAACAGCAGTAGGTAGCAAAAGTGAAACATCTTTCCTCCACACTGGTAGGAATTTGCTTTTATAATATATAATAAGTATATTGGAACACTGTTATTATTTGCCATTGCTTTAGCGCAGCGAGTTTCGGTCACGCAGAAGTTCTAAACACAACTGTCCTGCGTCGCACACTTATTCTTTTGTGCCTACCACCGAACCACACTCAGCGACAGAGACGCTACGCTGTCGCCTCGCTAAAACGGTACTTCTTAAAGCGACAACTGCAGACAACCAATCACAGCACAATTAAAGGCTGATGCAATATTACCATAATAATGAAATTAGTCTTCTGGTGAAATTCTCGAGACTGTACACCCATACACTTACACTAGCATCCACACACTCTTAGTGTGCGCCGACACTGCCATCCTGACCATTACACGACCTCGTGCAATTTTACCGAAAATGTTTTGTTACCTTTCAATCAACTTTCAAATATAACTTTTAGTTTTTCATCTAAACTTATATTTTCCATTAACAAATTACATCTTCATATTTCTGTTTCTTTCTTAACTAATACAAATTCTTTTTCTTTAACACAGCTTATTTTTACATTATCATTAACCACACAGGTTTTACATTACAATACCTAATGCGCCACACACCATGATCAAAACAATTGTTTTGCACTTGTGCTTACATTATTATTACAAATTTCATTATAGGCCCTTAAGACATCTGTACTGTCTCTTTTAACAGTTTATTTTTACATAATTTCATTACTGTCTCTTTCAACAGTTTCTTTTTACATATTTTCATTACTGTCTCTTTCAACAGTTTGTTTTTCAACTATTTCATTACTGTCTCTTTCAACAGTGTCTGTTCCAACTCTTCTTTACTATCTCTTTCAACAGTTTCAATACTGTCTCTTTCAACAGCTTCAATACTGTCTCTTTCAATAACATTATTTAAATCCTTATCACCGCTTTCAAATTCAGCTGGTATTTGTCCATTTGACATTTTTCTTATGTCATCATGAGCATATTTATATTTTCTATTATTTGTCAAAGACCTGAGCATATATCTATCCCCCTCTAACAATTCCGTTATTTGAAATGGCCCCCTAAACTTTGGACTTAACTTTGTTTGATGCCTTTCTTCATTTTTTTAACAACACGAAATCTCCAACCTTGTATCCAACAACTTTGGCTTTGCTTTTATTAAATTGCACCTTGTTATATGCTGCTGCAGCTGAAATATTTTGACCTGCTCGTGCTCTTATTTCTGTCAAGTCCACCTCTTGTACCATATCGCAGGGTGGAAGCAACCCCAACGGACGGGCAACTTTGCCGATAAGCAATTCTAAGGGGCTTGCCTTTGTCACTCGATTAACCGTACCGTTTAAAGCTAATTGAACTTCTCCTAAGACATCTTGCCAAGATCGATTGCTAGTTTCAACAGCAGTTAATAAGTTCTTTAAGGTGCTCATTATTCGTTAAACTTGTCCATTTGCTCTACTTGCACCTGTCGCAATCAAATGCAGATTAATTTTTTGTTGTGAGAAAAACTCACTAAATCTAGTGCTGGCGAAACATCTGCCCTAATCCGCTATCATGCGATTTGGTACCCCAAACAAAGATATAGCCGACGTGACAGCCTTTATGCAATTTTCAGCATCAATTTTAAGCGTGTGAGTTAAATAAACAAATTTAGTAAAAGCGTCTACCTGAACAATGATATACTCTTTCTGATCGGACTTGCCACTCAACTTTCCAGTTATGTCGATGTGAATGGTGTACCAAGGTGTATTTACCTTTGGTATTGGATGAAGACTAACTTGAACTTTACCCGAAGAAGACTTTGACATTTTACACGTAATGCAGTTCTCAACAAACTTTCGAATATACTTGGACATGTTATCGAACCAGTAATAGCCTTATCTAACGTCTTCTCCCATCCCAAGTGCATGATTGACTCGTGGATTTGGTTTATTACGGACCATCTAAATGATCGAGGAACAATTGATAAAGATCGAGTTCTACCATTTTGTTGAATTTTTCGATATAGTATTCCTGCTCTCAACTCGTAAGTTTTAGCAATGTCCTCAGCAAGAGAATTTTCTTTCAATTTATTTACAATATTAACTATGTCAGAATCTTGGCGCTGTTCAGCCAAAAGGCAATTTTCAGATATTTCTGCCAAATAAATTCGTCAGGACTTTGTAAGTTAATTCTGCTGAGGGCAGATTTCTTGAAAAGAAGTCAACATGAGACATTCGTTTACCTTCTCTATATTGTATGTCAAATGTAAATGTCTGTAAATACGCCCACCATCTTTGCACCCTGGGACATAGATCCTGTTTAGTTCTTGATGCTTTAAGTGAGTTACAATCAGTGAAGACAACAAAATTACTACCCAATAAATAATGGCGAAAATGTTTTATAGACAAAACAACTGCAAGCGTTTCTAATTCATAAGAATGATAACGTGATTCAGTAGGAGAAGCAGCCTTACTAAAATATTCAATGACATGAGACTTGTTGTTGATTTTGTGTAACAAGATGGCACCGTATCCACGAGAGCTTGCATCGGTATACAACACAATAGGATGATTCGGGTCAAAATTACTAAGACTGGCTTTTGTGTAAGGATAGAAATAACTTTTTGTCTTATTTGTTCATGTTCTGGCCTCCAAATAAATTCATTCTGCTCAGAATTTAAAAGATATTATGGCTTCATAAAGCAAGAAAATACCTGTATAAATTGTCGAAAATAAGAAGCTAACCCAATGAATTGTCGTAAAGCGGAAACCGACTGAGTAGGTGGCAAAGCAGTTAACGCTGCAATTTTAACCGAATTCGAACGAATTTCACGTGCGCTCACTTCGTATCCCAAATATTGAACCGATGTTTTCAAGAAGGAGCTCTTTATAATGTTTAATGAAAACCCAGCCTCTGGCAGAATATTTAGAACAATCTGAAATCTTTCTAACACTTCACATTTCGTTGAGGCAATTATCATGATGTTGGCTATATAGATCCCTTAGCGCCTACTAAACGTTGAAAACAGAATGTGCGTTGTTAAGCCCGAACTCATACTGGCCATATGGTTTCACAAATGCAATTAATCCGCATATTACGCAATTTGGTAATATCCTCGTTAGTATAGCTCACGGTTTATATGTGAACAAGCTTATGGCTTTCAACATAACAATATTATTAGATATTTTACTGTGTACTTAGCTTTTCTTTCATCAGCGAACACTCCGCTCCAGAATCAAAGGTGAGATAAAAAATGTAGCCCAAGCTATGTCAGGATAACATATTTGAGAACGCTACTACGACGCACTACCTTCCAACGATACACTCAAGGCCATTACCAAAGCGATGACTTTTACGGTATTATCTGCCAAAATAACTATATAACTTCTTAAAGCGACAACTGCAGACAACCAATCACAGCACAATTAAAGGCTGATGCAATATTACCATAATGACGAAATTAGTTTTCTGGTGAAATTCCCGAGACTGTACACCCATACACTTAAACTAGCATCCACACACTTTTAGTGTGCGCCGACAAGTATATATTTTATAAGTTCTAACACAAGCCGAAGCGTGCATACGCTGCTCGAAAAAACAAATTACTAGCCACTATTAGGCCTCCAAAAAGTGTATCACGTCCAAGAGTATTTATATACATTAGAAGATTATAAATTATAAACAGCCATAGCAGTAGCAAAAAAAGAAAATTGTTAAACTTAAAAATTAAATAAAAGACAATATAAATTTAAAAATATATTTTTGATTGTTTCTTAAGAAGCAAAAATTTAGAAAAATGATGTCAGAATTGATTTAAGGAGATTGTTGACACAAAAGACAATCTTCAACAACCATCATTAATTCTGATGAAAAGGAATAAAATGGAGCGTTTATGGCTTTTAACCTAAATATAATAGACTTAGTTTGAAAGTTAGACAGAGGTTTGAAAGTTCTATATTCGACGAAAAAATTAGTGATTTTGAATTTGACTTCTTGATTTTAAATTAGAAAATAAAAATCATATAGATGTTTTAACTGTAAAGTCAGAATTACCGTCACTACCAAAATTAGAAATTTCCTCATTTTCAGGTTATCCCAATGTTTGGAATATATTTTTCGAACTATTTTCGGAACCTATCCATAATAGAGAGTACATTAGTCTTGGTCTGAAATTCAATTATTTAAAAATTTCATTAAAAGGAGAAGCAAAAAGAATGGTTTCTCATCTCTTAATCGGTTCCGAAGACAACTATATTACTGCTTGGAATCTAATAAGCAAACGGTATGAAGATAAAAGAAAAACATTATCGGAACAGCTGAATCGTTTAATTGATTCACCAAATGTAAATATTGATTCAGATAAGCAAATTAAAACATTTATTGATTCAATAAATGAATCAATACATTTAATTAAATTAAAAACAAATATTTCCGAAGAAGTTGACGTGATTTTCGCACATATTATTATTATTAGTTGGCATATACACCCCTTACGGGGTACACCCTGATGCACAATCTCCCTCCCCGCGCTCCTGCACTGTGCGCGTCTTCTCCAGTTGGTAATACCATGTGACGTCAGCGCTTCCGTCACTTGGTGTTGCCACCGCAGCCGGGGTCTTCCCTTTCTTCGTTGTCCACCAACTACCGCATCAAATACCTTACGAGCTGGAGCTTGGTCATCCATACGAGCAACATGACCCAGCCAGCGAAGTCTCATAATGTGAATTCGCTTAACCACATCAATGTCCTCGTAGAGCTCATACAGCTCGTGGTTCCATCTGACAAGATATGTACCACTAACATATATTGGACCGAAGATGATACGAAGAATTTTTCTCTCGAACACTCCAAGAGCAGATGCATCTGTCTGTGTAACTGTCCAGGCTTCTGCTTCATACAGAAGTACCGGAAGGATGAGCGTCTTATAGAGTGTTATTTTTGTCCTGCGAGAGAGGGCTCTGCTGTTCATTTGCCTACTGAGCCCAAAGTAGCACCGGTTGGCAGATGTAATTCTCCGTTTAATTTCAAGGCTTACATTGTTATCGCCTGTCATGGTGAAGCCGAGGTATACAAACTCCTTCACGGCGTCAAAGCTATAGCTCCCTGCAACCAATAAAGAATCGAGGCGCCGGGATTCTCTGCTGGAGCACGACATAAACTTTGTTTTCCCCATGTTCACACGAAGCCCTACTTTAGCCGATTCCCTTTCAACAGCACCAAAAACTCCCGTTAAATCTCGCTTCGACGCCCAATAATATCAATATCATCGGCAAATCCAAGCAGCTGGACTCATCTGTTTGTCAATATCGTGCCAGTCCGAGCAACGTCAGCTTTTCTTATAATACTTTCCATCAGTAGATTAAAAAGCATACAAGACAGCGAGTCACCTTGTCTGAGCACGCTTGGTATTAAGGGTTTCAGAATGGTCATTTCCTACTTTGACAGAGCTGCTGGTGTTGCTCAATGTCATTCTACAAAGCCGTATTAGCTTCGCAGGAATACCAAGCACAGACATGGCGGCGAATAGGCGATCTCGCTGTGGGCTATCAAAAGCTACCTTGTAGTCGACAAAAAGGTGGTGGGTGTCCATCTGGCTCTCGTGCGACTTCTCCAGGACTTGGCGCAGTGTGAATATTTGGTCAATGGTCGACCTACCAGGTCTGAAACCGCACTGATAAGGTCCAATCAGTGCCTCAGCAAATGGTTTCAACTTTTCACAATAGACTGATACCACGGTAGTTTGCCCGCAGCGTGGTATCAGCCTGCTTCAGGACAGGACAGATCAACCTAAGGTTCCAATCATCGGGTATGCTCTCCATAAGCCATATATCGCATAGGAGTTGGTGCATGCACCTTACCAACACTTCGCCTCCAGCCTTGAACAATTCAGCTGACAAGCCATCAGCACCTGCAGCTTTATTGTTCTTCAGCCGCTGTATAGCGGCCACGACTTCAGCATGGGTAGGAATCGGTATATCGACATCGTCGTTGATTGGGGTTTGTGGATCACTTTCTCCCGAATTAGCATTCAAGTCATCGCCTTCCAAAAGACTTGAGAAGTGATCCCTCCATAACCTTAACGTGACCCTTGCATCTTTGACCAGGTTTCCGTCATCGTCTCTGCAGGCGAGCCCCCTAGCTCTATACCCTTGGATAAGGCGCTTTACCCTCTGGTAAAAGTCATGGGCATCATTCCTGCTTCTGCTACACTCGATTCTCTCACACTCCAGCCTTTCTAATTCTCTTTTCTTGCGTTTAAAAAGGCGCTTCTTCTCCTTTCTCTTAGCCCTGTACTTCTCTACTACTGTCCGGGTAGCACCAGATTGAAGTGTTCCCCTACACGACGCGTCCTTCTTTCTAGTAGCTTCCCAGCACTCTTGGTCGTACAATGGATTCCTAGTTGGGGGGCGTTGGAATCCAAGCACTTCCTCCGCCGAAGCACGCAGAGAGTGCGATATGTGCGCCCACATATCACTAGCATTTTCGGGCCTCGAGATTGTTTGGTATAGTAGGTCAGAGAGTCGTTTGGAGAATGCATCCTTCGTCCGTTTTGATTGCAGCCTTCCGATGTCCAGCTTCCTTGACATATTTTGACATGCTACTTTCACAACGAATAGCCGTGCGCGAACCTTAGCTGCAACAAGCTAATGATCAGAGTCTATGTTGAGACCCCGACAAGCTGGCACGTCAAGTATGTAAGATGCACGCCTTGAATCGATCACAACATGATCAATCTGATTACGGGTCAGTCGATCAGGGGACAACCAGGTTGCCTTGTGTATATCCAGATGACAAAATCCTGTACTACGTACTACGTCGCTGCAAAGCCTATTAACCTAAGACCATTGCCTGAGGGGGCATCATATAGGCTATGCTTCCCGACGGTTGCACCAAAGACACCTTCCCGCCCAATCTTGGTATTAAAGTCTCCAAGTAGGATTTTAATGTCATGAGTTGGACAGCGGCCGTCTACACGTTCAAGCTCCGTGTAGAAGGCGTCCTTCGTGCCATCGTCTTTGTCCCCCGTTGGGGCATGCGCGCAGATCAGGCTGATGTTAAAGAATTTGGCAGTAATCCGGATCGTTGCAATGCTCTCACTTATTGGCACAAAGTGAGATACTCGGTTTCGGAGTCTGGCTCCCACAACAAATCCCAACCAAATTCATGCCTTTCTGGAGGGCAGCTGTAGTATATGTCACAATTGTTCCTCTTCTTGCAGCCCTGTCCCGTCCATCGCATTTCCTAGATAGCGGTAATATCAGCCTTGCTTTTTTTGAGGGTATCTGCTAGCTGTTGAGCAGCACCAGATCTGTACAGTGTACGTACATTCCAAGTGCATACTCTCAAATCATAGTCTTTTTTCGTTTGCGGTGGTCGTCAACGTTGTTTGGGGTCCTTTCCGAGGCAGTTGCTGCATCTTTCACTGAGTCAGTTTTTTTCCATGGGTGGATCTAAAGTCCTACGCCAAAACCTAATTTAGAGGCTTAGGAAACCCGCCGCGCGCTTTAGTTTACCACCCAATGGGTATTGAGTGGTAATCCAGGAGGAACCACGTGGAGGTAGTGTGTAGACTTGAAGAAAGAAAGCACCAAGATCATGGCAGTCACTAAGTTGAAAACAATCAGACACTTTGCCTTGGCTTCCTTCCCCCTCCACATTTCGCACATATAATATTGAGAAAATTCAATACAATGCAACTATATGAAAATCATATTTAACGACCTTAGGAAAAAAAGATATAATGGCATTCTTGGACCAAAGGCTTAACTCCCTCTCATCATTACAAGACACAATAATAGAGTTGTCCAATTTGTAAAGCACCTGGACATAACGCACTTCAGTGCTACAGGTTCAGGGGTATGGAGCCAATAGAGAGATCCGCAATGGCAAAAAGGTACAGTTGTGTTTAAAATGTTTAAAGCACTCTAGTTTGAAAAAATGCATGAATGAAATTCTTTGTTCAAAATGCAACAAAAATCACCATACCATGCTTCATAACAACAATGAAAAAATGCAAAAGGTGAATACTTCTATAACTAAAGAAGAGCAAGTGCTATTAGCAACGGCACTTGTAGAAGTTAATCTTGACAGATGGAAGCTATTTTAATAAGAAAAATGAAAATATAACTTTGGAAAAAGTGGAAAGACAAATATTTACATATGCTCCAACAAAGAAATAAGTGGAAAAAAGAGGTTCCCAACTTAGAAAAGGAAGAGGAAGTTTAAAAAGGTGAAGACAACAAAGTTAGAGTAGTAAAAAAAAGAACTCAAGAAAATGTAATAACACGCCCAGTAGCAGAGATATGTCCTCTTAACGGGATACAATCAGAGAATAAAGAAGCAACAGTTTCAAACAAAAATAAACCAAAAAGAGCCTTAGGCAGATAATCTAAGGTAGAAGCTCTAATAGCAGTTGTAACCCTTGCACTTTTGTGCCAAGTATCCAATGCTACATTTACGGTAAAGTAAAATTACAATATAGAAAAGATTAATACTAGCACTGCAATATATTTAGACCCAATGGGTGAAATTGACATAATTACCACAACTTGGGATCTAGTTGTGTTCTACAACATGGACCCGTATTTCGAAATGTTAAAAAAGGGCAACGAATTAAGAAAGAAAATGAGAATCGTTTGCGAAAAACTTCATAGCTTTGAGGATGAATGCAACCTAGTCCTAGGTAACACACAACGACAAATAATAGAATTAGAAGAGAATAACAAACTCTTTATGCAAACAAGTAAGCCCAGACAAAAACGCGCTCCAATGATTTATGAGAACCTTATATCATTGTGTGGTATGTATATAGAGAATCAATAAACCTTTTTATGATTTAAAAGCAGCTAGCCTCGTTAATAGCTGAATGTGAAAAATTCAAGCTGGAATTATCAGTCTGCTATTTGACATTAATCATGGAAGATTCAATACCAATATCTTAAAACCAAGTCAACTAAAAGTTGAGATTTCTAAGATAAAAGAAAGCTCGTCAGAAACATTACTATTACCTGGAAAAAGGACTGGTACAGATAATACAATTAATTAATTATAAATACGAAGATCCCATTATTTAGTAGAAATCCATCCAAATTATACAGATTTATTCCAGTACCAATTATAAACGAGGATCAAATGATAACAACTCAGTTAAGTTCAGAGTACTTAGTGTACAATTTTGAAAAAGACTCTTATCATCTGATGGCTGAATCTTCATTAAATAGATGTAAAAAATGGCAAACTAATAAAAGAATTTGCGAAGGTAGTTGACCATGGAGTATTGCAAATTATAATATGACTTCAAACCATTTAAACCAAATACACATGCAAATTGCATTTATAAAAGTACGGTAAATTTAAAAACATACTTGGGGAAACTAGAAAAGAAAAGTAGTTGGTTATTTAAAGGAGCAAGCAATACCAAAATAAGAATTCAGTGTGCTAGCGCGCAACTAGAATTAATTGAACTGCCCGAGCAAGGAATTTTGAACATTAGGTCAGATTGTACAGCTAGATCTGATGACAAAATATTAGTAGCACATCACAATATTTACTCAGAAGACCAGTAAGTATTATTTTCATTACACTTAGGAGAATTAAATGCAAGCCCAAAAATAATATGGGACCCAGTAAAGTTATCTCCAGTCAATCGCTCGGCAGAAATAGATCATTTAAAAAAGGAAATAAGAAATTTTAAAGAAATTCATATTGAGTTAAAAGGCTTAAATTTTCATCACATATCCGGACATGCTTCTGTACGAGTAGCCTTAATAATAATTATAATAATAATAACTACACCATTAGAAAACTAAGAATAAAAAGAAAACTGCAGGCCATAACCTTTGCCGCGCATTTGCAGAATGTTCAAGCATAGAACATAAATTAAAAAAGTACTATAAGATGAAATAACATGCCACAACCTTTGCGGGCACTTGGCAAAATGTTAAAACTTACGTTAAACATGCATACATGTAAAAAGGATGGAGTGCTGTTAGCAGCACGCTTACAGCAGTTAAAGCTAGCATACGGACAGTTGGTTTTAAGAAAGCGAGAAGAGTGAGTAGTCACTTGAAAAGTCGCCAGTTGAAAAATCGTCAGTTGAAAAGGGGTCTGAGCAAGTTGCAAAAAGTTGTTAGCATTAAACCTTAATTATTAATTAATAATAAATAATCCTATAAAGAATAACTTAAATAATAAACGAATATATAATTATTCACATTTGGGGGCTCGTCCAAATTAAAAAACAGTTGATCGAAAGTGTGGTTCGTCCAAATCAAAAACAGTTGATCAAAAGTGTAGCTCGTTTATACAAAAAAGTTGTCGGTTCTATTACGCAGTTGAAAAAGGGCAAAGGGTGCACTTATGAAGAAGCAGACAGCACCCGCCAGAGAAGCTACCAGAATTTTCGGATAGACGCTGAAAGGGGGAACAGCACGATCGGAATTGCCTGAAGTGCAAACGAAACAACCATATACACGATCGATTTAAACATGCAAGGCAAAAGAAAAAAAGCACAAGTGTACAGATGTCGTTGCCTAGCAATGTAAGCATCCCGCAGGTTCAGAATGAAGAAGAAGCAGCAGGATTCAATGTTTTACAACTCAACAATAAAGAAGTTGCAGCTAATTTTATGTTGCAGCAGATGATGCTATTATTAACTTTCAAAATTCAAGCAGGTGAGGTTGATAAAAGTGACTTCAAATAAGTGGTGCAAAATTTTTTGAAGATAATTCCGGATTTTGGTGGCGAAAGTATTTCAGTTGAGCAGTGGTTCACTAATTTCCAGCTGAACGCCGATGCCTATGGACTGAACGACAAGCAGAAATATGTCCAGGTAATTGCCAAAATGACGCAGACGGCAAAATTGTTCTTTGATTCTATAGCGATCTACGAGTATAAAGAACTGCGACGCGCCTTAATAGAGGAATTTAAGCAATAATATGTAAGTAGTGCTGATGTACATAAGAAGTTGGCCGATCGAGTAAAGAAAGCTTAGGAAAGCTTTCATGAGTATATCCTGCAAATGAAGAGCATAGCAGTACGCGGTAATAATGAAACGGAGTCGGTTATTCGATACATTGTGCATGGATTAAGCCGGAAGTCAGATTTAAAATAAAACCTGTACCAGTGCGCGTCGTATAAAGAGCTGAAAGACAAGTACACGGTGTATGAAAGCGTAGTTGGATCTGAGAATACCACAAATTCTGAAAATAAAGGGCTACCAATCCAGTCGAAAAGCAGCACAGAATGAAGAACATCAACAAGAGCAGCAATCAAGTAAGAAGATGCATTGTTTCAACTGTGGAACTTCAGATCATCTGCGTAAAAGCTGTACAGCTGTGACGAAAGCTGGGCAAAAAACTGCCCGAAGAATCATGCAATTAGCGTTGTGCACACACAAAACCGGTTGAAGTCGTTCATGATTGGCAACGTGCAAGGAAAAGGACTGGTCGACACAGGCGCAGATGTCACGCTTTTGATGAATTCTGTGTTCGACAAAATTAAAAACGCCGTGTTGCAGAGATGTGATTCCATATTAAGTGGCCTGAGCAGCAAGGTGACACATTCACTGGATCACTGTACTGCAGATGTAGTAATTGACGGCATGACTGTTGAGCAGAAGTTTCTGGTTGTGGCTAATCAGGCTATAGAATGTGTCGCGTTGCTGGGATATGATTTCGTGAGCAAGTTTAAATTCACGTCGGCGGCTGCTGGCTGTGACTTTTCTTCTCTGCTGAAGGAGAAAACGCACAGTATAAATGAGCTAAGTATATACAATGTTGTCAAAACAAATACTGATGTCGATATTCCATCGCAGCTTAAACACGTGGTGCAGGACATGATCGAGGGATACAAGCCAGTTGAAACAGTTATCAAATGTCCAGTCAAGCTGAAGATTGTGCCAGATGGAAGCATCGTCCCTTATCGACTCTCACCAAGCCGTATAGTTGTCGGTGAGATGGAGGCTGGAAAAAAGCAGAGTGACGAGATTAACGTTGGAATTATAAGGCCGTCCACGTTGAACTTCGCTAGCCGCATTGTTGTAGTGAAGAAAAAAGATGGTGCCAATCGAGTATGTTTAGACTTTCGCATTACACTCATCAAAATGGTGCTGAAGGAATGTTTTCCAGTACCTGTGATCCTTAAGTTGTTGGAAAAGTTGTAGAGATCTAAATACTTCTCAGTGATGGACTTGGAGAATGAATTTTTTGATGTGGAAATAGAAGAACACAGCAAAAAATTCACAGCGTTTGTAACAAAAAGTGGGCTGTTCGAATTCAACAGAGCACCGCTCGGATTTTACAATTCTCCAGTTGTTTTCATCAGATATGTGAGCCATATAATTCAAAGGCTGATTAACGATGACGTACTAGGTCTGTACATGGACGACATAATTATACACGCAGATATGGCCGATGAGTGTATAACGAAGATGAAAAAAGTGTCAGCAGCAGCTTATGGTCTTAAGATAAAGTGGAAAAGTGCCGATTTCTGCAGACATCAATTGATTTTTTGGGACACACAATTGAGAAGGGCAAAGCCGGGCAAAGAGAAGACCAATGCCGTCAGAAAGTTTCCTGTTCCGAAAAATATCAAAGCGGTACAATCATTCTTGGGCCTGACAGGATTCTTTCGCAAATTTATACAAGGCTATTCTCAGATAGCCAAGCCGGTGACAAATCTGTTGGGTAAGGATGTACCTTTCAAGATAGAATCTGCCGAGCTCAATGCTATTCGCCAGTTGAAAGATACTCTTACTACCGAACCTGTACTGAGGATTTACAACAGCTATGCAAAAACCGAAATACATACTGATGCGTTAACAGATGGTTGCGCTGCTATGCTGCTGCAATGGTATGACGTCAGCTGTACCCCGTATTTTACTGGAGCAAGAAATCAACAGAAGCAGAATCTCGTCAGCACAGCTACGTGCTAGAAGCCAAAGCTATTTTCTTGGCCTGCAAGAAGTATCGACAGTATGTACTGGGTGTGCCAATTAAGTTAATCACTGATTGCGTCGCGTTTAAACAGACGTTGAATAAGAAGGATGTACCACGAGAGGTAGCGCAATGGGTTGTCTATCTGCAGGACTTCGACTTGGAGGTAGAGCACCGAGCTGGCGATCGGCTAAAACATGTTGACAGTCTAAGTCGATACCCTCAACTTTTCATGCTGCTGTCATCAAATGTCTCAGCGCGCATTAAGAGAGCACAGCAAGCAGATATCATGATAAAAGCTGTATTGGAAATACTCACCATACGTTCATATGAAGACTTTAAACTAAAAGGAGAGGTGCTGTTCAAGTCGGTAGGAGGCATTGACCTGGCATTGAGTGGTGCCAAAAGAAATGGAGAGAGAAGTGATCACCGAGGCGCACAACGTGGGACACTTTGCAGTTCAGAAGACGATGCGCACCAAACAACATAATTTCTTTATATCGCATTTGGAAAGTAAAGCTCAGCAAGTTGTTACAATTGCAGAAGTTATCATGAAGCTCACTGAATTGGTTGCAATCTTCGGCAGTATGTAAAGACAAATGGCGTAGAGCACGTCTGGAGTACAACGGGAGTACCTAGAGGCAATGGTCAAGTCAAACGTGTGAACCGATCAGTACTTACAAGCTGTCGTCAGGAGAGTCTGTCGTCAGGAGAATCAAGCTAGTGGTTCAAGTTCGTTCTGCTATAAACTATGTCACGTATCAACAAAGAGGTCACTATTCGAATTAATGTTTGCCATTAGGATGAACAATGCAGCAGACGATCGTATCAAGGATATACTCGAAATGGAAATACTCGACAATTTTGATAAGCAAAGGCAACAAATGAGAGAAAATGGCAAAAATGAGATCATCAAATCCCAAGAAGTCTACAAAAAGCATTATGACAGGAAACGCAGAAGCGAGTATGGCTACAACATCGGCGACTTGGTAGCAATTCGACGCACGCAGTTTGAAGCAGGACGGAAGTTAGTAAGCGAATACCTTGGACCATAAGAGAAATTAAGCGTAATGGACGCTACAATGACAGGAAGGCGAACCGCTGAAGGACCGCTCACCAAGGCAACTATTAGTAACAATATGAAGCTATGGCGGCATGCAGTTGACACTGAGGACCCATGGTCATCGGAGGCCGATGAATAAATCAGGATGATCGAATGTAAAAAGGATGGCTGCGCTGGACAGTGTTGTTAGCAGGAGGCTAACAGCTGTTAAAGCTAGCAGACGGACAGTTGGTGTAAGAAAAGGAGAAGGGCAAGTTGTCAGTTGAAAAGTCGCCAGTTGAAAAGTCGTCAGTTGAGAAGGCGTCAGAGCAAGTTGCAAAAAGTTGTTACCATTAAACCTTAATTAATAATTAATCATAAATAATCCTATAAAATATAACTTAAATAATAAACGAATATATAATTATTCACATTTGGGGGATCGTCCAAATTAAAAAACAGTTGATCGAAAGTATAGTTCAAGAACAGTTGATCGGAAAAATTAAAAAACAGTTGATAAAAAGTATAGCTCGTTTATACAAAAACGATGCTACGCAGTTGAAAAGGGCATTCAAAATGTTACACTTATGAAGAACCAGAAAGCACGCGCCAAAAAAGGTACCAGAATTTTCGGATAGACGCTGAAAAGGGGAACAGCACGATCGGAATTGCCTGAAGTGCAAACGAAACAACCATATACACGATCGATTTGAACATGCAAGGCAAAAGAAAAAAAAAACACAGGTGTACAGATGTCGTTGCCTAGCAATGAAAGCATGCCGCAGTTTCAGAATGAAGAAGAAGCAGCAGGCTTCAATGCTTCACAACTCAACAATAAAGTAGTTGAAACTAATTTTATGTTGCAGCAGATGATGCAATTATTAACTCTCAAAATTCAAGCAGATGAGGTTGATAAAAATGACTCCAAATTAGTGGTGCAAAATTTTTCGAAGATAATTCTGGATTTTGATGGCGCCGATGCCTATGGACTGAACGACAAGCAGAAATATGTCCAGGTACTTGCCAAAATGACGCAGACGGCAAAATTGTTCTTTGATTCTATAGCGATCTACGAGTATAAAGAACTGCGACACGCATTAATAGAGGAATTTAAACAAGAATATGTGTGTAGTGCTGATGTGCATAAGAAGTTGGCCGATCGAGTAAAGAAAGCATAGGAAAGCTTTCATGAGTATATCCTGCAAATGAAGAGCATAGCAGTACGCGGTGATAATGAAACGGAGTCGGTTATTCGATACATTGTGCATGCATTAAGCCTGAAGTCAGATTTAAAATAAAACCTGTACCAGTGCGCGTCGTATAAAGAGCTGAAAGACAAGTACACGGTGTATGAAAGCGTAGTTGGATCTGAGAATACCACAAATTCTGAAAATAAAGGGCTACCAATCCAGTCGAAAAGCAGCACAGAATGAAGAACATCAACAAGAGCAGCAATCAAGTAAGAAGATGCATTGTTTCAACTGTGGAACTTCAGATCATCTGCGTAAAAGCTGTACAGCTGTGACGAAAGCTGGGCAAAAAACTGCCCGAAGAATCATGCAATTAGCGTTGTGCACACACAAAACCGGTTGAAGTCGTTCATGATTGGCAACGTGCAAGGAAAAGGACTGGTCGACACAGGCGCAGATGTCATGGTTTTGAAGAAGTCTGTGATCGACAAAATTAAAAACGCCGTGTTGCAGAGAAGTGATACCAATTTGCGTGGCCTGAGCAGCAAGGTGACACATTCACTGGATAACTATGCTGACATGAGTGTTGAGTAGAAGTTTCTGGTTGTGGCTAATCAGGATATAGAATGTGACGCGTTGCTGGGATATGATTTCTTGAGCAAGTTTAAATTCACGACGATGGCTGCTGGCTTTGACTTTTCTCCTCTTCTGGAGGAGAAAACGCACAGCATAAATGAGCTAAGTATATACATCGTTGTCGAAACAAAGACTGTTGCTGATATTCCATCGCAGTTAAAACACGTGGTGCAGGACATGATCGAGAGATACAAGCCAGATGAAACAGTTATCAAATGTCCAGTCAAGCTGAAGATTGTGCCAGATGGAAGCATCGTCCTTTATCGACACGCACCAAGCCGTATAGCTGTCGGTGAGATAAAGGCTGGAAACAAGCAGAGTGAAGAGATTAACGTTGGAATTATAAGGCCGTCCACTACGAACTTCGCTAGCCGCATTGTTGTAGTGAAGAAAAAAGATGGTGCCAATCGAGTATGTTTAGACTTTCGCAAACTCAACAAGATGGTGCTGACGTACTGTTTTCCAGTACCTGATATGTGAAACACATATTTCAAAGGCTGATTAACGACGACGTACTAGATCTGTACATGGACGACATTATTATACACGCAGATATGGCCGATGAGTGTATAACGAAAATGAGAAAAGTGTTCGAAACAGCAGCAGCTTATGGTCTTAAGATAAAGTGGAAAAAATGCCGATTTCTGCAGACATCAATTGACTTTTTGGGACACACGATTGAGGAGTGCAAAATCAAGCCAGGCAAAGAGAAGATCAATGCCGTCAGAAAGTTTCCTGTTCCGAAAAGTATCAAAGCGGTACAATCATTCTTGGGCCTGACAGGATTCCTTCGCAAATTTATACAAGGCTATTCCCAGATAGCCACGCCGGTGATGTACCTTTCAAGATAGAATCTGCCGAGCTCAATGCTATTCGCCAGTTGAAAGATACTCTTACTACCGAACCTGTACTGAGGATTTACAACAGGTATGCAAAAACCGAAATACACACTGATGCAACAAAAGATGGTTTCGCTGCTGTGCTGCTGCAATGGTATGACGTCATCTGTACCCAGTATTTTACTGGAGCAAGAAGTCAACAGAAGCAGAATCTCGTCAGCACAGCTACGTGCTAGAAGCCAAAGCTATTTTCTTGGCCTGCAAGAAGTATCGACAGTATGTACTGGGTGTGCCAATTAAGTTAATCACTGATTGCGTCGCGTTTAAACAGACGTTGAATAAGAAGGATGTACCACGAGAGGTAGCGCAATGGGTTGTCTATCTGCAGGACTTCGACTTGGAGGTAGAGCACCGAGCTGGCGATCGGCTAAAACATGTTGACAGTCTAAGTCGATACCCTCAACTTATCATGCTGCTGTCATCAGAAGTCTCAGCGCGCATTAAGAGAGCACAGCAAGCAGATATCATGATAAAATCTGTATTGGGAATACTCACCATACGTTCATATGAAGACTTTAAACTAAAAGGAGAGCTGCTGTTCAAGTCGGTAGGAGGCATTGACCTGGCATTGAGTGGTGCCAAAAGAAATGGAGAGAGAAGTGATCACCGAGACGCAAAACGCAAAAACACGTTGCAGTTCAGAAGACGATGCGCACCATACAACATAATTTCTTTATACCGCATTTGGAAAGTAAAGTTCAGCAAGCTGTTAACAATTGCGTTAAGTGCATAATACACAACAGGAAAACTGGTAAAAAGGAAGGGAATATGCCCATCATTGAAAAAGGAGCAATACCATTGCACACGCTGCATGTTGACCACCTTGACGTAATGGACACCACCACAAAGCAGTATAAGTACATTTCGTCATGGTGGATGCGTTATCAAAATAAGTCTGGTTGTATCTTACAAAAACTACAAGTTGCGAAGAAGTTATCGGGATGTTCGATGATTGGGTTGCAATCTTCGGCAGTATGTAAAGACAAATGGCATAGAGCACGTCTGGAGTACAATGGGAGTACCTAGAGGTAATGGTCAAGTCAAACGTGTGAACCGATCAGTACTTACAAGCTGTCGTCAGGAGAGTCTGTCGTCAGGAGAATCAAGCTAGTGGTTCAAGTTCGTTCTGCTATAAACTATTTCAAGTATCAACAAAGAGGTCACTATTCAAATTAATATTTGGCATTGGCATGAACAATGCAGCAGAGGATCGTATCAAAGATATACTCGAAATGGAAATACTCGACAATTTAGATAAGTAAAGGCAACATTCGAGAAAATGGCAAAGTTGAGATTATCAAATCCCAAGAAGTCTACAAAAAGCATTATGAAAGGAAACGCAGAACCGAGTATGGCTTCAAAATCGGCGACTTGGTAGCAATTCGACGCACGCAGTTTGGTTCAGGACGGAAGTTAGTAAGCGAATACCTTGGACCATAAGAGAAGTTAAGCACAATGGGCGCTACAATGTCAAGAAGGCGAACCGCTGAAGGACCGCTCACCACGGCTTCTAGTTGTGACAATATGAAGCTATGGCGGCATGGTGGTGTCTGCTTCGTTCGTGCAGATGAGTGGTTGTATGGACTTACTAAAAAAAATACAATTATACAATTATATATATTTCCAAAAGGATAAAAAATAAAATATATATAACTGGGGTTATTCAAAGTCAAAGGTGATCCATCTTCCTTGGATGGATTGGGAAAAACCCAGAAAAACCCAGAAAAAACCCAGAAAAACCCAATCAGATCACTAAGTTAAAGTAATATTGGTGTAATAGTTAAAAAGCAGAGGATAGAAAGAAAGAGATGTATTCAGCATTGAGAATAGCAAAGGATAGAATACGAATCAAAGGACAAAACTATAGTGTGGCTGCAGAAGCGATTAATAATTTCTACTAAGATTTAGGAAAAGAGAAGATATTAAAAAAAAAAAAAGAGAAGATTCATTTGAGAACATGATGTCTATATTATAGTTTACACATAAAGCGTGGAAAAAGGTCTGTAAAGCATAATCACTTGTGCACGTATGATGTGAAAGTGGACTATAATTCCTAGTACACCAACGAGGAATGGTAAAATTAAGACGACCTAAAAGGAAAGGAGAGTCGGTATTGGCAATAATCAATTTATATATTGTGGAATAACAATATCAAGAGTTTTTCTACGATTTATTAATGAAGGAAGATTAAGAATAAGCCTACTGGAGTATGCCGGTAGACGAAGATTGGGGTCCCCGTTTAGTCCAAGTAAAGTTAACAGCACAAATTGCTTCTGAACGGACTCAATTCGATTATGTATGGCATTATAGTGTGGCCACCAGCGGCAAGAACAGTATTCCACGACCGGCCGAGCAAGTAAGATATAGAGAATTTTTGTGGTAACAGATTCATTGATTTCCTTTACACACGCTTAATAATTCCAAGTACTCCGTTGAATTCATTTGTGATAGTGGAGATATGCAAATTTAAATTTAATTTGCAGTCAAATAAGCATACCAAGTCTTTAACAGTGGATACACGACGCAATGGGATATTATCAATCGTATAGGAGCCTAAATAGGGTCTAATGCGACTTAATGTCATAAACATACATTTTGCAGAGTTAAACTGCAACTGATTGGTCTAACACCAGCGTTGCAAAGCACTCAAATCTACTTGCAATTAGTTTTGAGTGAAATCAGTGTATGAACATATAAGCTTAACATCATCTGCATACATGAGACAATGGGAATGAGAAAGAATGGTAAATCATCAATAAGAGAGTGATTAATGGGGGTCCCAAATGACTATATTGAGGTACACAAAAAGTAACATGAATTGAAT
>JAWNNK010000323.1:0-14149 GCA_035045065.1 Hirtodrosophila trivittata
AAAACGCAGACTGACGTAATTTACAAAGATTTCAGCAAGGCTTTCGATACCGATCACCACTATCTCTTGCTTAAAAAACTTAGTACTATCGGATTTCCACACAGCCTTCTTATGTGGATTTCCGAATATTTTTCTTGTAGAACCCAAAAAGATCTTTTTAAATCCTCACTGTCTAAACCTGTCTTTGTTACCTCTGGTGTAACCCAGGGTAGCCACCTTGGGCCTTTTCTTTTTATTTTATTTATTAGCGATCTCCCGTCTATCTTCCTTCACTCCTATGTACTAATGTACGCCGATGCTGTGAAGCTGTGCTTATCATATAATGACAACAACTCTCCTTATTTATTGCAATCGGACCTGGATTTGTTTTTTGCTTGGTGTAAATTCAACTTGTTGTTTCTGAATTGCTCTAAATGTAAGGGTATGTCATTCTATAGAAGTACGCCTCACACATTTAATTACATGCTCGACCGGGTTTCTCTTGAGAGATTAGACTGTGTCACCGATTTGGGAATTTTTCTCGATCATACACTTAAATTTGACAAACATATCGCGCTTACAGTCAACAAGGCGACTCAATCTCTTGGATTTATCAATCGATGGTCTAAGGAATTCGACGACCCTTGTTCGGCCTATTCTGGAATACGGATATTGTGTGTGGTCTCCTCAATATTCGGTACACCAAGACAGAATTGAGTCTGTTCAAAATAAGTTCCTTCTTTTTGCTCTTCGCGGCTTTAACTGGGTTCCAGGTACTGATTTGCCTTCATACCACAGTAGATTGCAATTAATTAACCTCCCATCTCTTACTAACCGTCGCATGATGCTGGGAGTTCTATTTTTACATAAATTAATAATTGGCAAAATTGACTCATCTCTGCTATTGAGCCAAATTAACTTTTCTGTACCTTTGAGACGTACTCGTAACTTCACACCGATTCTCTGCATGAACCTTTTCGAGTTCTCTGTGTTGACTATAACAGACTTTTTCGAGTCTTCAACACAGAATCCTCTTTTGATACGATTAAGAACCATATCCTTAACTTTTTAGCACGTAGTAACTTGCACTAATTTGCTTTACTAATAATAGTGATCTGATTGGGTTTTGCTGGGTTTTTCCCAATCCTCGCAACAAATGTTGGATCATTTAATATTCTTATTTTGAACACCCCAGACATTTAACTTAAATTTTTTACTTAAATATTTCATTTTAAATTTAAATTATATTATTTCAGTTTTAATTTATATTAAAAATTGTAAATTTTTTGGTCAACTGTTAATAGTTGACATTAAATAAATAAGTAAAATAAAAAAGAAGATATTTCTCTAGGAATAGAAAAGTTAAATTTGGTCACAAATACATTTGCAGAAGATCTACTAACTATACATCTACCTATCGACTCGCAAGTTGTATCAGCCGTTAGTCTAAACACGAATACTTGTCTACAAGGAGCAATAGCGGATAGAATAGGGAGTGAAGTAGTCGGATTTACTACTGGAGAAGGAGCCGAGATAGGGGAGTGCCTATTTGTACGTCGAGTGTATGTTGGAAGAAGAATTAAGAGTGGGCGAAGAGGAAGGAGGAATAGGTACGAACACAGTTAAGAGCTCGGCTACTTCTGTACGATGCCGCTCAAGTTTGAATTGACTTAATTGATTTTGCCATAACAAAAAATATTCCCGGCAATCTGATTTCAGCGGTATCCCTTTCGGACCTATAATCTGAGCACTCGCTACTAAAAAAAACGAACGCACAAATAGAGCAGCTCGTTCTAGAGAAGCGTCGCTTAAGACGAGAATAACAATCTCACAGATAGCCATCCGCAAAGCAAAAGCTTAAAGACGCCACAAGAATACTTACAAAAGCGTTAAAACAAGAGCAGGATTTTTGCCATCGCAGTTATATAGAGCAACTATCCCCATCAAGTACAAAACACCCACTATGGAAGAGCCCATCCATCACTATGCCCACTAGTAGAAAAAGTTATGCCAATAAGAAACTCGGCAGGCGAGTGGGCACGCAGTGACGAAGACAGAGCATCCACTTTCGCCATGCATCTTCAAAATGTATTTCAACCAAACCCTGCAACGAACGCATTCACATTACCGCTAGCAGATGAAAACCAACTGTCGTATTCTCCAATTATATTCAGACCGCAAGAGATTGTTAAAATCATTAAAGAACAGCTCCAAACGAAAAAGTCACCAGGATGCCAATTAATAACCCCGAAGATGATTATTGAACTACCTCACTGCGCAGTCTGTACCATCTGCCAACTTGTTTAATGCGAAAACCAGACTTGGCCATTTTCCAGACAGATGGAAAAATCTGTCATTATAATGATACCTAAGCCTGGTCACACGGTCCCCGCATCATATATGCCCATAAGCCTACTATCAGGCTTAACAAAACTTCTCGAAAAATGTCTCTACTACATTATCCCATATCTGAATAACCACAATATAATCCCCACACATCAATTTGGTTTCCGCGGAAAACATGGAACCATCGAGAAGGTCAACCGAATAACATCTAATATTCGTACTGCATTTGAATATCGGGAGTACTGTTCTACGATATTTTTGGACGTGGCTCAAGCCTTTGACAGAGTCTGGCTAGATGGACTGATGTATAAAATAAAAAAATGCTCCCTAGTTGCAACACAATCTGCAAGAGTCGTACCTTTACAACAGAGCATTTTCAGTGAGATGCAAATCCGCCATGTCAGTTGAGCATATCATAAAAGCTGGAGTTCCTCGAGGCAGCGTTCTTGGTCCTACTCTATACATCCTTTATACAGCGGACATCCCCACGAGTAGCCAAATGTTAATATCCGACATTTGCTGATGATACCGCGATACTAAGTCGTTCGAAATGCCCACTGCGAGCAACAGCACAACTTGCTGGACATCTGGCGACTGTTGAGAAATGGCTATCTGACTGGCGAATAAAAACTATTGAGCAAAAATGCAAGCATGTTACGTTTGCTTCAAACAGACAAAACTGCCCTTCAGTTACACTTAACAATACTGTAATCCCAAAAGCAAACAAAGTAACGTATCTCGGCGTACACCTTGACAGACGCCTCACCTGGCGCAGGCACATTGAAGTTAAGAGTACGCAACTAAAGCTGAAGGCCAACAGCCTCCATTGGCTTATCAACGCACGATCTCCCCTTAGCCTGGACTATAAGGTTTTGCTTTATAAGAGTAAGAGACGTCGTAGTCCAGATAAAATAAAAGTACCACATAAAGCTCTCTGCCCATCCAAATCATCTTGCAAGAGATCTAACACGGTTTTCTAGCCGATCTCATCTTCGCCGCAACGCCTTTCCAGCCCAACGATAAATACTTAGATCAGTAGACTCTAAGCAGTTGCAAATGTAATTGTTAATTAATATAGTTTTGAAAGATTTGTAAAATTATTGTTAGTCTCGTAAGAGAAGATCCAATAAATAATGCAAAGTAAAAAAAAAAATTGACTAAGAAATCAATATTTGAGTCAAAATCGCTCGACAGTCGTTTTGCTGTTTTGTTCAGTTTAATAAACTGATTCCGTACCATATTATTTATACTTATTACTCATATTACATACTTCTTACTACTTTACAACATCAATGTACATATCGAATGAATGCATCTTTGAGCAGGTATGTTCGATACACAAACCAATTTGTGTATACCAAAAGAAACACTCACGTTGACAGACAACAAAGAACGAGTAAATAAATGTTACTTATACTTATATACTAACATTCATTCTCACTTTCGATTCAGTAAGTAGAGTAACAAGTTGTGCGAAATTAAATCGAGAATAGAAAGAGCAAATGCAAACTGAAACATTTATGTTTTAGATTTACTTGGATCAAATTTAATAATAAATACAAATCACATGGTAAAAGTAAAATCAAAAGATAAAAAGATAGGGGCTATTAACAAACACAAGATAATGATTTTGAAATAAATGGATGCAGCATTTGTTGCATGAATTAAAGAAACATCCAGAAAATAGCAAACAAAAATTAAATAAGTAATAATTTTATTAGGTAACACCGAAGGTGATCAGAATATGAACGTTGACATGAACGAAGTTCGTGTTCAGAAGATAAAGCATGAAAAGAACTGGAAAAAACAAAGACAAAGAGTGTGTGTAGGAAGATTTAGAGGAAAATACTTTCAAGTAGGTGTACAATGAATAGAGAAATTAAAGCGACTTAAAATAATCAGAATCTATGTCGCCATTATTTTATACAATTTAACTTGAAATTTATCATTCAATCGAATTCTTTCTTTATAGAATATTATTTAAATTGAGCACTCTCTAAATATAATAATATTGTTATTCTTACTTACGGGAACTTTGAGCTGACTTACAATTGAAAATGGTATACACTTATTGCCGATCCAGTATTTATTCTGTCGCCGGTAATTATGAGTAAGAATGATTGCTGTTTCATGTTTACATAATTTAGCCTAAATCACTTAACTTTGCAGAGTTAAAAACTTATTGTTGAGACTGAAATCAACCACAGTATTTTCGTTTTTCTGCGGTTTAGCGGCGTTTGGCCAATTATGTCCGGTTTTGGGCCTGGCAACATCAGCGTATGATAGATTGCACCGGACAGTTTCGGATGGAATGAATCCGCGGGGGGATCTTTCATTGCCACTAGACGTAGCAGCAAGTTTTGGTTTTTGTCTGATATTTTTTAGTTTTTGTATTCTGATGGGACAGTCTTTATCCGTGGAGGCATGATCACCGCCACAATTAATGCATAGGAAGTTGTCACTGCTGCAAAGTGGGGAGTCAGTAACGTGAGAGCCAGAGCATTTTCCGCATATAGGGCTCTGCACACAGTAGTTCTTCGAGTGTCCGAAGATGTGGCACCTTAGGCATTGTAGAACCTTTATTCTACGGGGAGCGCGCTCAACTGTGACTCTATACCTGCCCAGCTGAGTTATTTTAAGGGCATCAGCACGTCCTTGTACTTGTCTTAGGTTGACGAAAAACAGGTTTTGTCTCGTCTTATAGTTAACTGTTTTTTCGACATCTTTGTCATTGACCTCAATATTACGCCAGTCTGCTTTTCTCGGGCAATAGACATTGGTGGACTCAAAACCTTTTTCCACAAGAGCTTCTGCAATTTGGTCCTGAAAACATTGAAACATTAGCATGCCATCCTTTAATTACCACTCTAAATGGCTTAGCCTCTTTGAACTGGTGATGCCAAAATTGACAGTTGAGCTCAGTTGGACTCCGGACGACTGCACGGAAAGCGTTAAAGTTAGTGGTGTATATCCCTGAAACACCGAACTTGGAGGTGCGAATGCTATATGAATCAAGCGCCTGTTCGAGGAACTTTGGGTTGTCAACATTAGGGTCACATATTGCTGGAGGTAAATCTTTAGAAGATAGTGTGCCCCGTTTATGCCAGCGGGAGTAGCATCCTCTTCGACAGATTCACTGTCTGGTAGTCCTATTTCCATAGCATTCTCGGCTTCTTCGGCCAAGACTGCAAAACGGTTGTTAGCCAACTGAGATGTAGATGGGTTTGATTTTGAAGAATTAAAACTGTTAAATTTTGTTTTCCGAGCAGATTGTGTTGATTTTACAGCTCTTTTCGCTTCTTACTAAAGGCAGCAATCGGAGATTGGAAGGAACATTTCCCTTTGTAAGCTAAGGAGTCGATGAAAGTGCGTTCGTTGATGTTGTGGGCAAACAGCTGTTTGCTTGCACTTGCTGGGAAATCACTGGCTGGGCCAGCGGAGCCCTGATTAGACTAAATTGATTTCACTGAAATTGTAATTGTAATTGTCACTATTGTATCACTTTTTAGTGCCATTTACGGTCACTGTTATATTTTGTGCCACTAATGTGGGCTTGTCTATAGTTATGCAATTGGAAAACACTATTTTGCACAGGCTAATCATACTTGCATGCACTCAGTATCACAGTTCACAACCGGAGTTGCACAGCTGACTATTGCCGAAAGATCTTTCGTCGTGGGATAAACAACAACGCTGGTGTAAGTACTAAACTTTTTTAATATCTATATAGACACAAACCCCAGAATGAATAATAAAGCTTCGCAGCTGAAAGTTCAAGCGATCTTAGTATCATGCGGCGTCTCCGCTAAAGGGCAATTATTGCAAATGCCAAACTAATACAAAAATAAATTCATTCACAGCAAATAGAGATATTAATATGCACTAACATAATTTAATATTATTTTTTTTTTCACATTTATCAATTTTTTTTATTATTATCTATACTTTTTTTCTTTCACCCTGTATTGAAACGATTGTTCATTCTTGAGCAACTCGAAGTGAACTGATTTTATTCTAACAAATCCTTCTTTTATAGCTAACGAGATCGTTCTTCTTTTAGCTGGTACCGTTACCACTTGCAATGCTGTACCCGTTGCTAAGGCTGCTATCGTGGTTTATTGAAGCTCTTGCTTCTCCTTCAGTACTGTTGCCACTTGCAATGCTGTACTGTTATCTTGACAAAATCGATCCTTGGCAAGCCGTCCTTGCTTCAGCCGTTGTCGCTTCTGCTGCTACCACTTCGTAAATACTGACTTGTATTGCCAAGTATTTACCAATTATTAACAACAATTCTTATTTTTTATTTATAGATACCCTGACTCTTACCACTGGTGGGGGTGACAGAACACTTATTTATTTTTTAAAGCAATCTTATTTATTTTTAAGGTGCTGTTTTTTTCTCCTCGTTGTGTCTTACCACTGGGGGGGAAACAAACGAAGGCTCGAAGGACCATGTAATGAAATGATAGTTCATTCTTGAGCAACTCGAAATATACTAATTTTATTCTAACAAATCCTAGTTCTTACGAGATCGTTCTAACTCTATTCTTATCTCTACTTTAACCTGACCAACAGGATGCAACTCGCTGAACTGCTCGGGTCATATTTCGTGTACGGTGTACGTACTTGGGTCACACCGTAACATTGTCACGCATACAAGTGGTCGTAAATTATCTATTTAATTACGGTGCGTTATGGTTACATGATGCAAAATGTTCTTCCACTTAAATGATCTATGCGACGCATATTTTAATTATGAATTTATATGTATGCATGTTTAAAGTAAGCTTAAACATTTTGCCAAGTGCCTGCAAAGGTTGTGGCATGTTATCTCATCTTATAGTACTTTTTTAATTTATGTTCTATGTCTGAACACACCCTGTTAATCATTGTTAGTTAAGAACTTATGTTAATATAATTATCGTTGCTTGTATAAAATTATACGCTATGAAAGCTAAGTTACCAGTAAATGTATTCAACTGAATTTGGTTTAAAATAATTAAAATGGTAAGATCCCATTTGTGGCAACATGCAGCCTTACAGGATGATAGCGTAGCTGAACAGTCGTCTTCTAGGGATCCTATTTAGGTTTTATATCAGGCAAAAAGGTTGTGCGTTACTAGCAAAGAAGCGACAGATCTGTTGATACCCAAACCTCTTCCCTTGTTTCTTCCTTTTTTCTCCTCCTAAGAACACGACTTTTTTAAATATGATTCGTAGCAATTGAGCCGATAACATTTTCCCGCCCCCAGCCGAACTCAGCAATTCCGAAGATTTCGCGTGCTCCGTAAAAATGTTATCTGCTCGCTACATAACGTTATATGCTACACGGTCGACTACTTAAAAAATTAAAAATGAAAAGCTATTTACAAAATTAAAATAATAAGATATTGTTCTTAATTGAATAGATATATACATATATAGTCCATATTCACAAATAACATATTTACATGTCCCGTATCGTATCGTATAAGCATATTTCCAATGTAAAGCAAAGAAAGAATTACAGTTATCATAAGTCTTCAGTCTTAAGCTGAGCGTGCCTACGCACGCTTATCTTTGTTACGAACTAACTATTAACAAATTTCGTGCGTAAAGAGGAACACCAAAAACTGTCAACGTGGTGTCTGCTTCGTTTGTGCAGGTGAGTGGTTGTATGGACTCATTAAAAAAAATATACAATTATACAATTGGTGGAGCCGGTAGGATGATTAAAATATTGATGCGGTAGCTAGACTATTCAATTCTTTAAATTATCATCCGCTAAAGAACCTTCGCAAATCGTAGTAGTACAATCGATTCAAGTTTACAAAGTGTAAGCCTCGACAGTGAATTCGTGACCGTGAATGTGTTCGCATTAATAAACCAACTTAAGAAATTTAGAAGACGCCTTAGAATTCGTTAGAGTATTAAACCCAAAAAGGTTGCTCTAACCCAGGCGAAACAGCTAAGTGTGCATTAAACAGTTACAATAAATAATAATTAAGTAAACAAAAGTTATAAACTAAGCAAATAAAAACTTACGAAATAAAAAAAAAAAATTTTTTTTAAACTAATAAGCAATACAAGAATACATAATCAGTACCTGATCCGACTAAAAACAAATCTACAATGGCAGTAGCAATAGAAGAGCAAATACAACTCTCCGAGTACAACATGATACTAGTCGAAAGGCAGATACATGCCGTAGAGAGTTTCCAAGTCGACCCGCATACATTATACACGTTCATAAGCCGCATCGACTTCATCCTGGCCCTTTACCAAACAACAGAAGGAGGGCAAAAACTTATTATCTTTGGACATATAGAACGGAACATCAGTGGTGACGTCATCCGCACTCTTGGAGTAACCAGGACTCAACTCATCTTAAACTACAAGCCGCAAACACCCAATCATCAACTGCTGGAGGAATTTCGTAATACCCAATATCGAGGTAACCTTCGTCAATTTTTAGAAGCTGAAAAAAGAAGGCAAACATTAACTAGTAAACTAGAATTGGAAAACGATCAATCAGAAACTACTTTGTATACGAGACTACGAGAGAAAAATTGCCTACAAACATTTATATCAGAATGGTTTATTGTAATGTTCCAAATTTAAAAACTAACTATATAATCCATACTAGTAACGGCTCACTAACAGTAAATGAAATCACAAACTAACCACCGAACAACTATTTCCCTACCGCTCAAGAGTTTTTAATACACAATTTCTCAGATCAATATGATATGCTGATCGGACGTAAATTGTTATCTAAAGCCAATGTAATAATAAGCTATCAAAAGGGAACGGGTTATTTATTTAATAAAGAATTCTAACTAATCAATACAAGGAACACTACAGAACAAAATCATATTCAAGAACACCCCTCATTCCATGAAGACCCCATATTTTTAGTAAACTTCACGCTTCAAGAAAATCTATTCCGACTAGACCATTTAAATACAGAAAAAAAACATAAATTAACTAAATTGTGAAACAATTTCTAAAATTACAAATTTCACGAAGGCGATAAACTCACGTTCACCAATCAGGAAAAACACACTATTAATACTACACATAATTCCCCTGATTACACTAAAATATACACTTACCCACAAGCCTATGAGTATGAAGTAGAAGAACAGATTCAAGACATGCTAGAACAAGGAATAATTCGCGAAAGTAACTCCCCTACTGCAGCCCCATTTTGGTAGTACCCAAGAAATTAGACGCGTCCGGAAAGAAAAAATATCGCATCGCAGTCGATTATAGAAAACTTAACGAAGTCACAGTAAACGAAAGATACCCCATACCTAACATGGACGAAATTTTAAGTAAATTAGGCAGATATAACTATTTTACCACAATAGATCTTACGAAAGGTTTCCACCAGATAGAAATGGACCCCGATTCAATAGCGAAAACCGCATTTTCAACCAAACATGGTCATTACGAATTCACTCGAATGCCATTTGGCCTTAAAAACACCACAGCCACTTTCCAAAGATGTATGAATAACATCCTTCGCCCACTCCTAAATAAAAGCTGTTTGGTTTACTTAGATGACATTATTATCTTTTCCACTTCCCTCGAAGAAAATTTACAGTCCTTACAAGCAGTTTTCGAAAAGTTATCAGAAGCCAATTCAAAACTACAATTAGACGAATGCGAATATCTGAAACACGAAACAGCATTTTGAGGGCATATTATTACCAGAGAAGGTATAAAGCCCAATCCAGCAAAAATTCAAGCCATAACCAACTACCCTTTACCAACCCAAACCAAAGAGATCAAAGCTTTCTTAGGACTCACAGGCTACTATAGAAAATTCATCCCCAACTTTGCTGATATTGCCAAACCACTAACTAAATGCCTGAAAAAGGAATCTAAAATTGATACCAAACAAATAGATTACATTGAAGCTTTCCAAAAATTTAAGCTATTAATTTCTGAAGACCCCATTTTGATTTTTAATTTCAGTAGAAAATTCATTTTAACTACAGACGCAAGTAACGTAGCCCTAGGAGCAGTTCTATCACAAGATGGACATCCCGTTAGCTATATCAGTAGGACCCTTAATAACCATGAATTAAATTACAGCGCAATAGAAAAAGAACTCTTGGCCATAGTCTGGGCAACAAAAACCTTCCGACATTATTTGTTAGGACGACATTTCGAAATAGCTTCCGACCACCAACCTTTATACTGCTTACATAAATTGAAAGAACCGAATTCAAAACTAATGAGATAAAAAATGAGACTATCAGAATACGATTTTGACATCAAATATATAAAGGGAAAAGAAAATAATGTTGCTGACGTCCTATCCAGAATAGAAATAGAACAGACATTTCTTAACGAATCCACTCAACATAGCGCCGAAGAAGACAATAGCAATCTAAAGGCTTATTAAAGAAACCGATTAACTATTTTAAGAATCAAGTCATATTTTCTAAAGGATCCGTAAAGATAAATAATGAAACATATTTCAAAAAACAGATAACTCACATTTCTTATGATGAAATGACAATAAAAACAGCAAAACAATATTTGCTTGATCATTTTTGCACGAAAAAAAAGCCCTATACATAGATAACGACGCGGATTTTGAAATAATCCAATAGGCATATAAAGAGAAAATTAACCCCAGCTATACTAAAATTGTACGTAGTCTTACTCAATTGGAGAATATACCTAGCAATGCCAAATTTAAAGAATTAGTTCTCACTACACACGAAAAACTCTTACATCCCGGTATACAAAAACTACAAAACTTTTCGGCGAAACATATTATTTCCCCAATAGTCAACTCCTTATACAAAATATAATTAATGAGTGTCACATTTGTAATCTGGCCAAAACAGAACACCGTAATACAAATATGCCAATGAAAATTACCCCCAAACCCGAACATTGCCGCGACAAATTCGTTATAGACATTTATTCCTCGGAAGGAAATCTTTATTTGAGTTGTATAGATACCAAATACAAAATTTGCCACTCTCGAATAAATAAAAACAAAAGATTGGTTAGAGTGCAAAAATGCTCTCATGCGCATATTCAACCAATTAGGAAAACCAAAATTACTAAAGGCAGATAGAGATGGCGCATTTTCCAGTTTAGCCCTCAAACGATGGCTCGAAAGCGAAAATATAGAGTAACAACTCAATACTACGAAAACCGGCATAGCAGATATAGAAAGATTCCATAAGACAGTAAACGAAAAAATTCGTATAAAAAAAAAATTCAGACGACAACGAAGTCAAATTAAGTAAGATAGAAACCATTCTTTTTATTTACAATCACAAAGCCAACCATGATACTACAGTTCAAACCCCAGACAATATATTTCTCTATAACGGACAACCAACCTTAGATACACAGCAAAGTAAAGAAGACAAAATTAAAGAAATAAATAAAAATAGGAAGGAATATGAAGTTGATATAGGAAAGGGCCATTGCAAAAAGGAAAATTAGAAAATCCATTTAAATTAACCAAAAACGTTGAACAAAGCGATAATGACCATTATAAAATCACGAACAGAAACAGGGAAACTTACTATTATAAAACTCAATTCAAAAAACGTAAGAAAATTAACCAGACTCCTATCCCACAGGTCCCTGATCACGATAACCTTACTCCTTATCTTCGCCTTAACATGTTATACCCAGCAGATCCAAATAAATAATATTGATACCAATCATGGCTATCTCCTTTTTTTTTGGTATACCAATTAAAGTGCCATCTGCGTTCGAACACCATTGCTTGAGAATCAAACTACTGAACATTAACGGACAGGACATATTATCAATAAAAAAATTAACGTGAATTAACCACAAAGAAATCTTGATACTAATTATATCCCATATACCAAGAACTAATCAATACAGTCAAAATTATTTCTTACCCAGATCACAGCAGTTATCAATTAGATCACGCTAACACTCAATCCTATTTTGAGAAAGACAGTAAGGTATTTGACTCCGAAAATATAGAAATCAAAAACGAATGTATCATAAATATGATTAAATTAACTAAGCCTTACTTTATCTTTATATGAAATATGTAACATTCCACCCCATTACACTATTTTATTCAAAATTAAGAACAATGCAAAAAAAAACAAAACAAAAATTAACAAAAAAAAAACACAAATGAAAATATTGCACAAACTGCAAATGTAAACCAAGATCCATTTCCAACATTGTATCCGCCAATCTCTGCTAAAGCATAGATTTCTCTTTAAGGGAAGGGAAGTGACATATTCACAAATGACATATTTACATGTTCCGTATCGTATCGTATGAGCATATTTCCAATGTAAAGCAAAGAAAAAATTACAATTATCATGTCTTCAGTCTTAAGCTGAACTCTCAAATAAAGACAGTCACAAACCAACTTCTCACTAAATCAGACGTGTCGCGGATTATTGAAAATTCTTATGATCTATTTACCGCTAACCGCACTCGCCTACTCATGCTTATCTTTGTTACGAACTAACTGTTAACAAATTTCGTACGTAAAGAAGAACACCAAAAAAATTCAAGGTGGTGTCTGCTTCGTTCGTGCAGATGAGTGGTTGTATGGACTCACTAAAAAAAATACAATTATACAATTATATATATGTCCAAAAGGATAAAAAATAAAATATATATAGCTGGGGTTATTCAAATTCAAAGGAGATCCATCTTCCTCGGATAGATTGGGGAAAACCCAAAAAAAACCCAGAAAACCCCAATCAGATCACTAAGTTTAAGTATGTTAATTTTATAAATATATTGGTGTAATAGTTAAAAAGCAGAGGATAGAAAGAAAGAGACAAGTAGGATGTATTCAGCATTGAGAATAGCAAAGGATAGAATACGAATCAAAGAACAAAAATATAGTGTGGCTGGAGAAGCGATTAATTATTTCTGTTAAGATTTAGGAAAAGAGAAGATATCTTAAAAAAAAAAAAAGAGAAGATTCATTTGAGAACATGATGTATAGATTATAGTTTACACATAAAGCGTGGAAAAAGGTCTATATAATAATCACTTGTGCACGTAGGATGTGAAAGTAGACTATAATTCCTAGTACACCAACGAGGAATGGTAAAATTAAGACGACCTAAAAGGAAAGAAGAGTCGGTATTGGCAATAATCAATTTATATATTGTGGAATAACAATATCAAGAGTTTTTCTACGATTTATTAATGAAGGAAGATTAAGAATAAGCCTACTGGAGTATGCCGGTAGACGAAGATTGGGGTCCCAGTTTAGTCCAAGTAAAACGAACAGCACAAATTGCTTCTGAACGGACACAATTCGATCCTGTATGGCATTATAGTGTGGGCACCAGCGGCAAGAACAGTATTCCACGACAAGTCGAGCAAGTAAGATATAGAGAATTTTTGTGGTAACATATTCATTGATTTCATTTACACACGCTTAATAATTCCAAGTACTCCGTTGAATTCATTTGTGATAGTGGAGATATGCAAATTTAAATTTAATTTGCAGTCAACTAAGCCAACCAATTCTTTAACAGTGGATACACGACGCAATGGGATATTATCAATCGTATAGGAGCATAAATTGGGTCTAATGCGACTAAATGTCATAAAAATACATTTTGCGGAGTTAAACTGCAACTGATTGGTCTAACACCAGCGTTGCAAAGCACTCAAATCTACTTGCAATTAGTTTTGAGTGAAATCAGTGTATGAACATATACGCTTAACATAATCTGCATACATGAGACAATGTGATGAGAAAGAATGGTAAATCATCAATAAGAGAGTGATAAATAGGGGTCCCAGATGACTATATTGAGGTACACCAAAAGTAACATGAATTGAA
>JAWNNK010000324.1:0-14059 GCA_035045065.1 Hirtodrosophila trivittata
ACATCTCAAGTAGAACACTCATGTAGCTCTATCATTTTACCCTGCCAACATGGTTTTGTGAAATCGAAATCTACTACCACTAACTTACTTGAGCTTACCTCCCTTGTTATTAAAGGTTTTCAGAACAAAAAAACAGACTGACGTAATTTACACAGATTTCAGCAAGGCTTCCGTTAACCACTATCTCTTGCTTAAAAAACTTAGTACTATCGGATTTCCACATAGCCTTCTTATGTGGATTTCTGAATATCTTTCTTGTAGAACCCAAAAAGTTCTTTTTAAATCTTCACTGTCTAACCTGTCGGACCTGGATTTGTTTTTTGCTTGGTGTAAATGCAACTTGTTGTTTCTGAATTGCTCCAAATGTAAGGTTATGTCATTCTATAGAAGTACGCCTCTCACATTTAATTACATGCTCGACCGGGTTTCTCTTGAGAGATTAGACTGTGTCACCGATTTGGGAATTTTTCTCGATCATAGACTTAAATTTGACAAACATATCGCGGCTCAATCTCTTGGACTTATCAATCGATGGTCTAAGGAATCGATGCCCTTATACGACTAAGCTGCTATATACTTCTCTTGTTCGGCCTATTCTGGAATACGGATATTGTGTGTGGTCTCCTCAATATTCGGTACACCAAGACAGAATTGAGTCTGTTCAAAAGAAGTTCCTTCTTTTTGCTCTTCGCGGCTTTAACTGGGTTCCAGGTACTGATTTGCCTTCATACCACAGTAGATTGCAATTAATTAACCTCCCATCTCTTACTAACCGTCGCATGATGCTGGGAGTTCTATTTTTACATAAATTAATAATTGGCAAAATTGACTCATCTCTGCTATTGAGCCAAATTAACTTTTCTGTACCTTTGAGACGTACTCGTAACTTTACACCGATTTCTCTAAATACTTGTACTACTAACTATTCTCTGCATGAACCTTTTCGAGTTCTCTGTGTTGACTATAACAGACTTTTTCGAGTCTTCAACACAGAATCCTCCTTTGATACGATTAAGAACCATATCCTTAACTTTTTAACACGTAGTAACTTGCACTAATTTGCTTTACTAATCATAGTGATCTGATTGGTTTTCGGGTTTTTCCCAATCCTCGCAACAATGTTGGATCATTTAATTTCTTATTTTGAACACCCCAGACATTTAACTTAAGTTTTTTACTTAAATATTTCATTTTAAATTTAAATTATATTATTTCAGTTTTAATTTATATTAAAAATTGTAAATTTTTTGGTCGACTGTTAATAGTTGACATTAAATAAATAAATAAAATAAAAAAGAAGATATTTCTCTAGGAATAGAAAAGTTAAATTTGGTCACAGATACATTTGCAGAAGATCTACTAGCTATACATCTAACTATCGACTCGCAAGTTGTATCAGCCGATAGTCTAGACACGAATACTTGTCTACAAGGAGCAATAACGGATAGAGTAGGGAGTGAAGTAGTCGGATTAACTACTGGAGAATTAGCCGAGATAGGGGAGTGCCTATTTGTACGTCGAGTGGCTTTCGTCACAGCAGCAGTAGATGGTAATGGTTCCGCTAATGGAGTTGTGGGTGCCGCAACTGGCGTAAGAAGTGGAGAGGAGTTGGAAAATTACTGGGAGACAAAAAAAGTATAGGAGAAACATCTAAATATATGTTGGAAGAAGAATTAAGAGTGGGGGAAGAGGAAGGAGGAATAGGTACGAACACAGTTAAGAGCTCGGCTACTTCGGTACGATGCCGCTCAAGTTTGAATTAACTTAATTGATTTTGCCATAACAAAAAATATTCCCCGCAATCTGATTTCCGCGGTATCCCTTTCGGACCTATAATCTGACCACTCGCCCGTACTCCAAAATCATCTACAGCTCCCGGATCTTGAGGAGCAGTCATGCAGGTTAACATCATACAGAACTGACTGGATTAAATACAAAAAATATATAAGCTCTCATATCGCACTAACTCCAAGGCTCAATGACAAAGCTGATGTAGATCATAATGTACACCATCTGGAATCTGTTCTAGTCGCGGAAGCACGTAATGCAACATCACAATCTACAAATTCTCCGCCAAAGATAAAAAAACGAACGCACAAATAGAGCAGCTCGTTCTAGAGAAGCGTCGCTTAAGACGAGAATAACAATCTCACAGATCGCCATCCGCAAAGCAAAAGCTTAAAGACGCCACAAGAAGACTTACAAAAGCGTTAAAACAAGAGCAGGATTTTTGCCATCGCAGTTATATAGAGCAACTATCCCCATCAAGTACAAAACACCCACTATGGAAGAGGCCATCCATCACTATGCCCACCGGTAGAAAAAGTTATGCCAATACGAAACTCGGCAGGCAAGTGGGCACGCAGTGACGAAGACAGAGCATTCACTTTCGCCATGCATCTTCAATATGTATTTCAACCAAACCCTGCAACGAACGCATTCACATTACCGCTATCAGATGAAAACCAACTGTCGTATTCTCCAATTATATTCAGACCGCAAGAGATTGTTAAAATCATTAAAGAACGACTCCAAACGAAAAAGTCACCAGGATGCAAATTAATAACCCCGAAGATGATTATTGAACTACCTCACTGCGCAGTCTGTACCATCTGCCAACTTTTTAATGCGAAAACCAGACTTGGCCATTTTCCAGACAGTTGGAAAATTCTGTCTTTATAATGATACCTAAGCCAGGTCAAACGGTCCCCGCATCATATATGCCCATAAGCCTACTATCAGGCTTAACAAAACTGAAAAATGTCTCATACATTATCCCATATCTGAATAACCACAATATAAGCCCCACACATCAATTTGGCTTCCGCGGAAAACATGGAACCATCGAGAAGGTCAACCGAATAACATCTAATATTCGTACTGCATTTGAATATGGGGAGTACTGTTCTGCGATATTTTTGGACGTGGCTCAAGCCTTTGACAGAGTCTGACTAAATGGACTGATGTATAAAATAAAAAAATGCTCCCTAGTTGCACACACAATCTGCAAGAGTTGTACCTTTACAACAGAGCAGTTTCAGTGAGATGCAACGCCGCCATGTCAGTTGAGCATATCATAAGAGCTGGAGTTCCTCGAGGCAGCGTTCTTATTCCTACCCTATACAACCTTTATACAGCCGACATCCCCACGAGTAGCCAAATGTTAATATCCACATTTGCTGATGATACCGCGATACTAAGTCGTTCGAAATGCCCACTGCGAGCAACAGCACAACTTGCTGGACATCTGGCGACTGTTGAGAAATGGCTATCTGACTGGCGAATAAAAACTATTGAGCAAAAATGCAAGCATGTTACGTTTACTTTAAACGACAAGACTGCCCTTCAGTTACACTTAACAATACTGTAATCCCAAAAGCAAACAAAGTAACGTATCTCGGCGTACACCTTGACAGACGCCTCACCTGGCGCAGGCACATTGAAGTTAAAAGTACGCAACTAAAGCTGAGGGCCAACAGCCTCCATTGGCTTATCAACGCACGATTTCCCCTTAGCCTGGACTACAAGGTTCTGCTATATAACTCCGTCCTAAAACCGATCTGGACCTACGGCTCCCAACTCTGGCCAAATGCTAGCAGCAGCAGTATTGACATCATCCAAAGGGCTCAATCAAAAATTCTGAGAACGATCACTGGGGCACCGTGGTATGTTCGGAACGAATATATCCATAGAGACCTGAACATCCCTCCAGTCAGAGACGTCGTAGTCCAGATAAAATAAAAGTACCACATAAAGCTCTCTGCCCATCCAAATCATCTTGCAAGAGATCTAACGCGGTTTTCTAGCCGATCTCGTCTTCGCCGCAACGCCTTTCCAGCCCAACGATAAATACTTAGACCAGTACACTCTAAGCAGTTGCAAATGTAATTGTTAATTAATATAGTTTTGAAAGATTTGTAAGATTATTGTTAGTCTCGTAAAAGAAGATCCATTAAGTAATGCAAAGTAAAAAAAAAAATTGACCAAGCAAATCAATATTTGAGTCAAAATCGCTCGACAGTCGTCTTGCTGTTTTGTTCAGATTAATAAACTGATTCCGTACCATATTATACATACTTATTACTCACATTACATACTTATTACTACTTTACAACATCAATGTACATTTCGGATGAATGCATCTTTGAGCAGGTGTGTTCGATACACAAACCAATTTGTGTATACCAAAAGAAACACTCACGTTGACAGACAACAAAGAACGAGTAAATAAATGTTACTTATACTTATATACTAACATTCATTCTCACTTTCGATTCAGTAAGTAGAGTAACAAGTTGTGCGAAATTAAATCGAGAATAGAAAGAGCAAATGCAAACTGAAACATTTATGTTTTAGATTTACTTGGATCAAATTTAATAATAAATACAAATCACATGGTAAAAGTAAAATCAAAAGATAAAAAGATAGGGGCTATTAACAAACACAAGATAATGATTTTGAAATAAATGGATGCAGCATTTGTTGCATGAATTAAAGAAACATCCAGAAAATAGCAAACAAAAATTAAATAAGTAATAATTTTAGTAAGTAACACCGAAGGTGATCGGAAAATGAACGTTGACCTGAACGAAGCGCGTGTTCAGAAGATAAAGCATCAAAAGAATTGGAAAAAACAAAGACAAGAGTGTGTGTAGGAATATTTAGAGGAAAATACTTTCAAGTAGGTGTACAATGAATAGAGAAATTAAAGCGACTTAAAATAATCAGAATCTATGTCGCCATTATTTTATACAATTTAACTTGAAATTTATCATTCAATCGAATTCTTTCTTTATAGAATATTATTTAAATTGAGCCCTCTCTAAATATAATAATATTGTTATTCTTACTTACGGGAACTTTGAGCTGACTTACAATTGAAAATGGTATACACTTTATTTCCGATCCAGTATTTATCCTGTCGCCGGTAATTATGAGTAAGGATGATTGCTGTTTCATGTTTACATAATTTACCTAAATCACTTAACTTAACCATCTTAGTCTTGCAACTGTCATTCTCCACGCTGACAGATTACGGCTTTTCCAGTTTTTTTTTCCATACGCCTTGCAGAATTCAATCGAATTGGTACTGACGTCCAAAATAATGTCAATTAACAGGTTGCAGGGTAAATTATGTGTTTATCCGCACTGAACAAGTGGTCAGCAGCAGATTCCTCAGCAGCTTATCTATCGACCAAATTAATAGATTACGTCAAAGTATCAAATCAGTTGTGTATCAGCCATATTAAAATTGCCACATTTCCAAGTTGCTTTTTGAGGTAACCAGATACATGTTGTTTGCATGTAGGTCATTCCCTTACCAAGTTGCCTGCATCCGTAGTTAATTTACACTGGCGCCGCAAAAGTGCCGCAACCCAAAAATCCCTAAGCACTGCCGCAGCTATACAATAAGTTGTCAGATAATTTAAGAATTTAAGTGGCTGAAAACTGCGACATCATCAGCACTCTTTTATGCTGAAAAATTGGCATATCTGGCTAATAACTGATTTAAAAATATATCTCACAGATGTATGCATTTGACATAGAGAACACTGACGCACACGCGCCCAAATTGAAAAAAAAGAAGCTTAAGTCGTTATACATTTAAGAGTTATCTTATACATTGACAAAATAAACAGCCTAGTCAAACAATAATTAACGCCGATTCAGCTTAGGTAGCAGGTTATAAATTAGGAAGGATTAAAAGATCGACCAAAATTATCTTAAAACTTTGTGAAAAATTGTTTTTTGATTGTACATTTTAATGATATTACCAATTCAAATGATGGAATTGGGCGCCGTAATGATAAAGCTCATTTTGAAGTTTTTAACAAGAAGTACTGTATTCTCATTTCTATACTAAAACGTGTACTCTTGTCTAAAAATCTAGAAATAAGAACACAGTTAATTGTTGATGGTTTTTTGCAATAGAGCATGATTAACTAGGTTATATTATAACATAAGAAGCAACATGAATTGCAAGAGATTTTTATTTATTTATTTATTTCGCGTCAACTTAAAGGAGTTGTAAGATGTCGCTTGGTCAGTGGTTATGGGGCTTAAGTTAAACAGCATGCCTGAAAGTATGCAACGACATTTGCGGACTCTGTTGATGCGACCAAAAATTTGGACTGAGCAATGTGCCGAGAGTCCCGAAAGTTCCCTTGTTCATGGCATTGGTGTAATCCAGAAAAAAGAAAAGGGAAAATGAATCTTTTATTTGTGTACATGTAGGGAAAATGGTTTAATGTTTCTTCTCTTCGAATTCCTAGATGGGCAAATTCGAAGCGCCCACTATCGCGGATAAGAAACCCGCATCTCTAAGCTGCGCTTAAAACGCTAACAGCGGAATGCATTGGCGGGGGCCAATGCCAACTTAGGAAAAAGAAAAAGAAGGTACATAAAGTTGGAGGTTGTACAACAATCGTATTACAATCTGTACAAAATTAATCTTAACATATAATTTTATAATATAAAAAAAAATAAATATGAAAGATATGAAAAAGTGGGTAGAAGAAAATAAAGTGTAGTGGTGAACAGGTAAAGTGTTATCCCCACATAGGGAGTGGGTAGAAAAAAATAAAGTGTAGTGGTGAACAGGTAAAGTGTTATCCCCACATAGGGATCCATACAAAAAGGATCTAGAAGGCCAGGCTCGGGTCAGATAAAGTGTATGGTGCCAGGTCCCGATCGGAGCGGGCACCAAGGTTACTTCAACCAGAACCTAATTCTGTACTTTGTGTTGAGCTTAAGCTTGACGGTAGCTCAAAAGCCAGCCAACCGAATTCATTGTGTCAAAGGTCATTTGTTTGTGCCCTTGATCCGGCCATTGGGAAATGACCTTGTTGACCCTAAGCGTGCAAAAAATTTTGCACGTCAGATTTTTTTTGTGTATGGTAGACTTTGAACACCCTCTGCATCGCCAATTGTGGGAAAAACGGCCGTTGCCGTTCCACCAAAACATTATTAGTTTTAAGTATGATATGATATGATGAATTTAAAGTAATATTTTTTCTCACATAGAATATAATGATTACAAGCTCAGCTTAAACCGCCCTTTTAGCTGCGAGCTGTCATTTCATATCAACAACTTTTAAACTTTTAAGCCTACAGCTGACCATCGCCGAACGATCTTTCGTCGAGGGACAAAAAACAACGCTGGTGTAAGTGCTAAATTTTTTTAATATCTATTTAGACACAAACCCCAGAATGAATAATAAAGCTTCGCAGCTGAAAGTTCAAGCGATCTTAGTATCATGCGGCGTCTCCGCTAAAGGGCAACTATTGCAAATGCCAAACTAATACAAAAATAATTTCATTCATAGTAAAACGAGATATTAATATGCACTAACATAATTAAATAATATATTTTTTCCACATTTATCAATTTTTATTATTATTATCTATACTTTTTTTCTTTCACCCTGTAATGAAACGATTGTCTTGAGTCTTGAGCAACTCGAAGTATACTGATTTTATTCTAACAAATCCTAGTTCTTTTATAGCTAACGAGATCGTTCTTACTCTATTCTTATCGCTATTTTAACCCGACCAACGGGATGCAACTCGCTGATAAGGGTCGGGTCATATTTAGTGTACGTACTTGGGTCACACCGTAATATTACATGATGCAACATGTTCTTCCACTTTAAGATCTATGCGACGCATATTTTAATTATAAATTTATATGTATGCATGTTTAACGTAAGCTTAAACATTCTGCCAAGTGCCTGCAAAGGTTGTGGCATGTTATCTCATCTTATAGTACTTTTTTTAATTTATGTTCTATGCTTGAACACACCCTGTTAATCATTGTTACTTAAGAACTATGTCATATAATTAATATGTAATATGTAACTATGTAATATAATTGTCGTTGCTTGTATAAAATTATACGCTATGAAAGCTAAGTTACCAGTAAATGTATTCAACTGAATTTGGTTTAAAATAATTAAAATGGTAAGATCCCATTTAAGGAACCATGCAGCCTTACAGGATGACAGCGTAGCTGAACAGTCGTCTTCTAGGAATCCTATTTAGGTTTTATATCAGGCAAAAAGGTTGTGCGTTACTAGCAAAGAAGCGAAGAGAAGAAGATCTGTTGATACCCAAACCTCTTCCCTTGTTTCTTCCTTTTTTTTCCTGCTAAGTACACGACTTTTTATAAATATGATTCGTATCAATTGAGCCGATAACATTTTCCCACCCCCAGCCGAACTCAGCAAGGCCGAAGATATCGCGTGCTCCGTAAAAATGTTATCTGCTCGCTACATAACGTTATATGCTACACAGTCGACCACATAAACAATTAAAAATGAAAAGCTATTTACAAAATTAAAATAATAAGATATTATTCTTAAGTACATAGATATATATATATATATGTCCAATAGGACAAAAAATAAAATAAATATAACTGGGGGTATTCAAATTCAAAGGTGATCCATCTTCCTTGGATGGATTGGGGAAAACCCAGAAAAACCCAATCAGATCAGTAAGTTTAAGTATGTTAATTTTATAAATATATTGGTGTAATAGTTAAAAAGCAGAGAATAGAAAGAAAGAGACAAGTAGGATGTATTCAGCATGGAGAATAGCAAAGGATAGAATACGAATCAAAGAACAAATAATATACTGTGGCTGGAGAAGCGATTAATTATTTCTACTAAGATTTAGGAAAAGGGAAGATATTAAAAAAAAAAGAGAAGATTCATTTGAAAACATGATGTATATATTATAGTTTACACATAAAGCGTATAAAAAGGTCTGTAAAGCATAATCACTTGTGCACGTATGATGTGAAAGTGGACTATAATTCCTAGTACACCAACGAGGAATGGTAAAATTAAGACGACCTAAAAGGAAAGGAGAGTCGGTATTGGCAATAATCAATTTATATATTGTAGAAAACCAATATCAAAAGTTTTTCTACGATTTATTAATGAAGGAAGATTAAGAATAAGCCTACTGGAGTATGCCGGTAGACGAAGATTGGGGTCCCAGTTTAGTCCAAGTAAAACGAACAGCACAAATTGCTTCTGAACGGACACAATTCGATCCTGTATGGCATTATAGTGTGGGCACCAGCGGCAAGAACAGTATTCCACGACCGGCCGAGCAAGTAAGATATAGAGAATTTTTGTGGTAACAGATTCATTGATTTCCTTTACACACGCTTAATAATTCCAAGTACTCCGTTGAATTCATTTGTGATAGTGGAGATATGCAAATTTAAATTTAATTTGCAGTCAAATAAGCATACCAAGTCTTTAACAGTGGATACACGACGCAATGGGATATTATCAATCGTATAGGAGCCTAAATAGGGTCTAATGCGACTAAATGTCATAAACATACATTTTGCAGAGTTAAACTGCAACTGATTGGTCTAACACCAGCGTTGCAAAGCACTCAAATCTACTTGCAATTAGTTTTGAGTGAAATCAGTGTATGAACATATACGCTTAACATCATCTGCATACATGAGACAATGGGAATGAGAAAGAATGGTAAATCATCAATAAGAGAGTGATAAATAGGGGTCCCAAATGACTATATTGAGGTACACCAAAAGTAACATGAATTGAATTCCAAACTTCCCGAATGCCACGAACATTCATTGGATTTTACATTAATTTCCTTAATATTATTGTTATCATGTATTTTCATTTAATTATTATTTTAGTTCAAGACAGTCTAAGTCTTCCGCAACGAAAGCAACTCATATAATCTTAGTTAATATAGACAGCACAAGAAGTGCGAAAGGAAGCGAGCTATATTCTTTTGATTGAGCCAGGTCAGTAACTTAACTCGGTCAAGGGCAAGCAGCTGACAGTGAATTCGCCTTGAGTCCGCCTCACGACAAATTCGGTAAAGGCCGCAAGCCGCCCGAGGCACGAGACGAGAGCGAGCTAGTCAGTATATACGTGACCGCCAATCGATCGAGACGCGAGTGAGAGAGGGAAATTAGAGTGAACGAAGGAAGATAAAGGGATACGGACAAAATTGTGAACCAGCGTGATTGGATTTTGACCAAAAGTCTAACTGGATCACTACGGATCCGACAACTTAAATAAGGTTCTTAGTTTCACTACGGTGAATACAACATTAACGTAAAATAAAAGAAACGAGCGAGCACGTCTCCTCTTTCTACAACTCATTACTTGTCTTTCTCTATTACAGTAACGCATAACAGTGACGCATACCCCGTATTTCGCGCCCATGGTCGAGAACCGGGTAGCGTCGAGCCCGACTACGTGTACTAACTGGCACGGTAGCGTTTCTTCCCCAAGCTCTCGCCATTGTGTCGCCGCATCTAAACAACAATTTTCTTGTGGCGCGGATCCTGACCGGCTGGGAATTTACACCGGCAGATCTGCCATTTATTTTTTATTTATTTTATTTCATTTAGAGACGACTGAAAACAGTCGACTAGCAGAAAAATAAAAGTTGTAAGACAAATTGTACAATATAGAATATAAAAAGTAAACTGGAAATTGAAAAGTAAAAAAGGTCTGGGGTAATATTAAAAATGATATAAAATTTGAATTGTTCCAACATTTGTTGCAAGGATTGGGGAAAACCCAGAAAAACCCAGTCAGAATAATAAGTACTAGAATAGGGTCGCAAACGAATATTAGGATCCCAATTGAAACCGCGAAGGGCAAAAAGAAGGAATTGCTTCTGGACTGACTCTATGCGGGTCCTCTTGATATTGTATTGAGGGGACCATACGCAAGAGCAGTATTCGAGAATAGGCCGTACTAGTGAAACGTAAAGTAATTTCGTGGTGAAAGGATCGTTAAATTCCTTCGGCCAACGCTTCATGAAACCTAGAACGCCTTTGGAAGCGTTAACAATATATGCAATATGTAAGTTGAAATTGAGCTTAGAATCGAAAAGGACACCCAAGTCTTTGACAGTAAATATACGTTCTAGAGGAAGGTTACCAATGGTATATGTACCATGGTATGGCTTCAGATGGCTTAAAGTCAAAACATTCGAGCCGTTTAGAGGAAGATGGTTGGCTGAGCACCAAAGTTGCATGGAGTAAAGATCATGTTGAAGAAGACCAAGTTGAGAAGGCTCTTTATATGGTAATATAAGTTTAACATCGTCAACATACATTAATATACGCGAATGTAATACAGTGGACGGAAGGTCATTAATGAAAACTATAAAAAATAAGGGACCAAGGTGGCACCCTTGAGGTACGCCAGAAGAAGCATAGACTGGTCTTGAGACTGCTGATCTAAGTACAACTTTTTGTGTTCTACCTTTGAGGTAAGTCGAAATCTACGGTAAAAAAGAGGGAGGGAACCCAATACAACGGAGTTTAAAAAGGAATAGATCATGGTGTACAGAGTCGAATGTCTTACTGAAGTCAGTGTAAATTACGTCAGTTTGCATTCTCTGTTGGAGCGCATCGTGAATAAGAGATGTGAATTCTAACAAGTTGGTCGTAGTGGACAGACTCCTTCCAAAGGCATGTTGACAAGAAGAAATGACAGATTTACTGAGATGTTGCAAGGTTGCCGTAATGATACAATATTCAAACAATTTTGGAATAGCAGACAATTTTGCAATACCTCTGTAATTAGATATATCTGACTTACCACCTTTTTTATGGAGACGTATGATATATGAGTCTTTTCAAAGAGAAGGAAAGACTCCAGTGGTAAGTGAAAGATTAAAAAGATTAAGTAGAGGTCGAAGTAGAGACGTGCTACACTCTTTTAATACACAACTTGGGATATTATCCGGCCCTGCTGAGTAAGAAAATTTTACAAGATTTATAGCAGAAAGTAGAGAAGACTCACATACTATGGGAGCGAAAATAGAGTTGGATAAAGTTAAACTATAAGCATAGAGATTATTAGAATCAGGAATAGATGAATACGTGGCCTGAAGAAATTTGGCAAGCAAATCAGTGGCAGCTAAATCGCTGTTAGCCTTTTCATTACCAAGAATGAAAGAAAATGGAAGGCGCGTGGATTTACGCTTCGAGTTAACGAATGAGTAGAAAAGTTTGGGATTACTTGAAAATTGATTCTTACATCGGGCGATATAATCTGTGTAACATTTAAAGTCAAGCAGAAAGAAGTTAGATTAAGCGATAGAATATTTGGATAAGTCAAGAATAGAACCAGACATGTTAAATTTTTTAAAACATTTAGACTTAATGTTTTTCAATTTTGAGAGTCTGGCTGTAAACCATGATGGCTTACTACTAACTAACTAAATTTACGATAAGAGTAAGGAATGCATATGTCTAATAGAGAGTAAAGTGTATCATAGAAAGGGCTTAGAGCAATGTCGATGTCACCTTTGTTGTCAAGAAAAGACTAATCTGTTGCAAGGATAAGTTGATTTAGCAAAGTGAACTACCCTTTGCGAAAACAACGGTGTTGGTCAGTAGAAATAGGTGAAGGTAAGGTAGATTGGTTAGACATATAGAGAGAGATTTCAATGGTAGGGTGATAAGGATCTTAAGGCAGAGTTAAAGGATGGGACCTGGAGATGGAGGCGTAAGAAAAGTGATTTATACAAACAAGATCTAAGAATCTATGTAGGTTATTAGGAATTAAATGTAATTGATAAAGAGGAAGATCAAATACAATCTAAAAAGTCATGTTGAGAAGGGGGAATAAGATAGTTCGCGCTGCTGAAAAATTACCAAGTTATGGCGGGCAAGTTAAAGTCACAGCACAATAAATTGGTCATTGTCACGCGCTAGAGAAAATACTTTGTTAATGCAACTTAAATGTTGCATGGAAATCAGAGCCAGGAGGAATATAGGAACAGACGATAAAAAGAGCTGATGATGGAAGAGTTACTTTTACAAGCAACAATGGTATTTCAACATCAGAGGAAGACTGCAACGTTACCAATTCTGATTGTAATATGGTTTTAACGGCAATTAATACGCCACCGCCACAGCGAGTTGACCGGTCGCGTCTAAATATTGTAGAATTGTTTGACAAAACTTCACAATCAGATATGGTAAGGTTTAACCAAGTCTCAGAAAAAGCAATAATATCGGACTCAAATGAAATACTATTCAGATATAGTTGTTGGAGCTTAGAAAGAAGACCTCTAACATTCTGATATGGAATAGTAATATAGTCAGACAAATAGCCTAGTTTTTTGAGACATTATTTGCAGGTATATTAGTAGGAAGAATTACTGGTAAGAGGCTGCGCTCGTTTTTCTGGCTTAAACTCATTAACAATCATGTGAGGAGGCCAGAAATTTGAGTCACAGATAGTATTAAAAAAATCTGAAGAAACATTGATCCTAATCTTTTATAATATTATAAAATCACATTTTGACCAATGCGTTCCAGATGAGATGAGAGAGAGAGGAGAACTAATAAACCTCCTTGGTTCTCTAAGGAATTAGCAATGCTTAAAAATGTGAAGACTAGATATTATAAAAGATTTAAGAGTTCGAATTATCCTTCAGATTTGTCTCGTTATGTTATCGCTAGAACAAATTTTGTTATTTGTAATTCGCGTTGTTACAATAACTACCTAATTCGTTGTCGTTTGAAATTTGCTCAGAATTCTAGGGAGTTCTACAACTTTGTCAATACTAAACGAAAAACTTCCTTACTGCCTCATCTGTTTCTTATGAAGACATGAAAGCAAATACTGATCAGGCTTCAGCCGATCTTTTTGCAGAATTCTTCCATACTACTTAGTCATCTTCTAACTTTCTTCCAAATTCCCCTTATCCGTATACCTTGCCGAAATCTAACTGCATTTTTAGTCCTGTGATCCTGGAAAGTTCGTTACTTAACGAACTTAACTAAATCAAGCCAAGTTATTCACCAGGCCCAGATGGAGTACCAGGATGTGTACTTAGGTACTGTGCTGATTCTCTATGTAAGCCCTTGCTTAAATTATTTGAATTGTCTGTTAACTCGTGCTCTTTCCCAACCATTTGGAAGGAATCATTTATAATTCCTCTTCACAAACATGGTTCAAAGTCTGATGTTAAAAACTATAGGGTATTTCCAAATTATCCGCGATGCCTAAAGTGTTTGAGAAGTTGATAA